>LS878699.1:259929-270921 GCA_900490955.1 Micoletzkya japonica | reverse complement strand
CGGAATTGAGGGGGCTTGTATTGGGGAATGAGGAAATGAGATGGGAAGAGGATTGGAGAGGAGGAAGAGGCGTCCTAGGCCACTTTGGTTATAGATTATTGCGGAAGGGAAAGATACGGAATGACCTATCTACGTGGCTGGGATAGAACAACGCTAGAAAGGCTTAGCTTAGTATTTAGATTGGGCTTCAGTAAAAAAAGGACAGAGGGCTTAAGGAGGGTACATTTTAGTCTGAGAAAGAAAACGGAACAGTACAGCCTGTTGAGAAGAATGGAGGGAAGAGGATGGAAGATGGGAGAAGGGGGGAGTGGTGGGAGGGAGTGGGAGGAGGGAGAGAGAGGGAGAGAGTTACGAGAGACGAGAGAGTCAGAGGGAGAGGAAAAGAAAGGGGCACTGTGCACCCAAGTGACTAGTCGGATTACGTGAGGGAGAACAGAAAGGGAGAGGAGGGAGAGGGGAGATACTTTCTACTAGATTGATAGACAGATCATTATCTGGTGGTTGACAGTGGAACCAAGATGAACCAAAGCAAGAAGATTTCTTCGTAGTAAGTAGTATGAAGCTTCTCATACAAAGCAGATTACAGCTGAAGGTCACCAACCAAAGAAAAGAATTAGAGATGGCATTATCCGTGGTCTCTTGCTCGAAGATTAGGCCAACTTTACCTCGTTTCGCAAGGTCTGAGATTGAGACACGAGTTGATGTAGAGAAAGAGATAGTAGTCATGGCTACGATGTAGATATAAGACAGGATAGATGCAGATAAGGGAGGGGATGAAAGGGGAGACGGGGGAAGAGGGGATACTGGAGGCGGATGAATATGCGGGGTCAGGGAGATCGAATGGAAGAAGCGAGCACATGGAAACATGAAAGGATGTACACGGCCTTTTTGGTCTGGAGAAGTCATTTCTTTCTGGGAATAATTTCTAATTTTGCAGAACAGATAGCATTTGACTATGTAAGATAGCGGAAGAATCGTCGCGTATATCGATGGAGGGTGACACTACTAAAAGGGAAAAGGGAAGAGCGACTGAACGAAGGGAGGCGGTTGAATCGATGTGATTGGTGAATGGAAATACAGGGAGGCAGAGGGGAGAGGAGGGAGAGGGGAAAGAGGGAGGGAGGGACAGAGGGGGAATAGTAATGAATGAATGCCGCTGCTAGTAGAGGCGGATGATGAGAATGGAGGCAATAAAGAAACAGAGGGACGATTCGTTTACTCGCTTTACTATAAGGAGCGACTACGGACTTTGAAGGTTGAAGGAGAACAGAGACTGAATGGCAAAATGAACGGGGAAAGTGCAATAAAAGGGCATACTTTGGTTCAGATTGCGCAGTTCGCCTTCAATTCTCTATATCATTCAACCCCAAACCCCATTACGCGTACCGCGTAGATAAATTAAATTAAATTAAAAATAAATTCTCTATAACACCCCTAATGCAGAGCTTCCACTTATTCGCTCCTACTGAATAATACCTGTACTAAACAAGGTGGAACACGGTGAATAAGTTCTTGATTCGACAACCAATTGCGTACTTTTCCGGAAGTAAAACGGAAGGGAAGTGACTAAGAGATCAACATTTGCGAGTTCAAGTTCTCACATGTTCCTGTCGACTAACAAAAGAGAGATCGAAGGGTCGGGGGACGGTTCCAGTCGTGTACACAAACAACTAGCAGAATCGGTGGTGACACAAACACTCCTTGTTTACCGCGGGAATTCAAAGTATACTTGAGCTGACGTCACATTTTTGCCCACAAGTAGGTGCATCATAGTTTGTATCAAGTTGGCAACTGTGAAAAGGATAAAGTTCAGGGGGGAGAGAAAAGGAAATGAGGGAATGAGCAGACTGAACAGGTTGGAAGACGTGAAGATCCACACACTACAATCCCGCTACTTCCTTGTACAACCCGGCTGGAATACGTTTCATTCAACATCGATAGACGACGGGTTGGGTGGCGAAAATAACGAACGACGTAACAAGAGGAGGTAAATTGAGGATTAGGAGTTGTCGGGGGATAAGAGACTAGGCTACGGACAAAAATTGCGAAGGCTTCAGAGTATAGATAATTATATTTGAAATTGTCTCGTCGTCATTGCCAATATAGGTAGTAGAGAAAAATTTGTAAGCTACCAATACTATTATATATGCACCTAGCGGGCTTCGAGCTCGCAACCTCCTGACTCACAGTTTGTCGGCTTACCGGCTGAGCTAAACCGAGATCGTTTCCTGAAGTGCGGGGTTGGTACATAAAGGAAGCTGACGCTGCGCGGCCTACTTGGGCCTGATTTTTTGCTTATTTCAAGCGTAATTTGAATTGACAAAAGTAGGGCAAATGTATTGAAGGAGCCGTACCACGAGTTTCTGGCTCTATTCGCTCTTTACGCCATTCTTTAGGTAGTTCTAATCATCCTGATCGGGTATTCCAAATCTTATGCGATTTCATTCACTCTCCGCCGAGTACTGAAGGTGCAAAGAGCAACGCGCTTTACACAAAATCGAAAATCTTAGCTTAAAGGGTCCCTCCAACCGTCTCATTCATTTCAAGAGATAACCAATTAAGAGCGGTTGATTGATTGTGAGAGACAAGAGAGGAATAAAGAGACGCAGACAGCGAGAGAAATCTTTGCACAGCTTTTTCTCAGCAACGGCCAAGTTTCAACAAAAAAGGAGAGAGGATGAGACTCAGGACAGTGAGAGCTATCCAATGATGTCAAAAAATTCATATGGTGGATATTGCCTGGAGGGGCCCTTTAATGAGATGAGATACACCTCTGATTCATTGACGAAACGATTTTTCACATACTTTTGATCATTTTAACAAAAAAAACGACCAGAAAAGATGAGCGGAAAGGCCTAAATTGCATATCAGGGAAGCCCGCGAATTCAAAATGCTACCGTACTCGTGGGCCGGCTCCTTTAAATATTGTTCAGAGAGTTGTATGGTCTTCTAGAGGGGGTCTAGAATTATTAAGCTGAAAGTTTAGATTTTGAGAAAATGTTGAGTATAGTTTCTAAGTGTAAGACTGAACGCTGCGGAGGTCAACTATGTAATTCATATATAGGAGGGAGATGCTAAAATGCGGTGTAGATAAAAATTTGGATAGAACAAATGGCTATTTCTCTCTTTTAAGATTAAGAGTTTGGTCCGCTAACAATAAGTAAAAAATCCGGGGAATATTCCCCTACAATTTGCACCTACACTGTTCGAAAATACGCTATCCCGCTAGGAAATACTTCCCTCACCATACGGTACAAACGTGAAAATTCCTTCCGCCTCTCTCTACTGTTTTTGGGGAATGCCTAGCCTGCTAGGGTAAATTCACAGCGGCGCCGTATGCTAGGGAATGTTCGCTCACAATCAGTGTATTGAATAAGGATTTTTTTGAGGAATGTATTGACTAAATTTAAATAGTGGGGAAATTTTAGAGCAAAGCTAAAGGGGAACAAAACTTTTCATCTAGGCATACTTACCGCCTTATTAGGTAAAATTTACACTGACTGGCTGCGGCAAGTTTTAAATTAGATCGGCTAAATATGCGGAATACGCTGTAATTTGCATATTGCAGATGTTCAACCTTTGGTTATAAACTAAATGAGGGAAATAGAAACTAAATGATAGATAATGTAGGTAGGGAACTTAGTTATCGAGTTTGTGGGGAAGAATGCGGGGAAAAGGAGCTTCAAACGCAGGAATGGTTTTTAGAATATTGCAAAATGTAATTTCCAGGTATTGCTAAATATGTAACGGTTATGAGAGGATGAGAGCCTTCTAGAAAGTTCCATGGTGCGGTGGAATAAATTGAAAACATTCGAAAATTCCAGCGTAGGAAATCTAGAAACTACATGAAAAGCTTGAAGGATATCAATCTATACACTGATACTAGGCTAAAGATACGTAGATTATTTGAAGCTGTTCACTCTAGAACACAGAGAAAACTGATGCGTTTATGACACGCCAGTCGGGCGAAGCGCCGCGAAGCGGCGCGTAGCCGGCTGGTAATAGGAAATATTTAAATTTAAAAGGCTTCTTGAAAAAAGCAATTCGCAATGTCACGTGTAGGCCGAGCCGCCTTCTCCCACACAGACTGCATCTGTTCACAATTCGAGGCAGACCTCATTCTTGTCTATTGTTGTCCCTCCTGTCAAAAGTGTTCTGTGGTAACCGGAGAGGCTAGAGGTGTTTACGCAAATGGTCGACTTCTTCAGATTTATATTGTCCGATTTTGCAAACTCTTCAAGGTAGCATGGAAATTCTATCTTATGATTATGCATTCATCCCGCGTAGTTGTAAGGTTGAGTAAGAGCTATAAAAATGAGCCAACAATTTTATATACAGAACAGAAGATATGTGGCAAGAACCGGTCAGAGAAGAAGATTAAACAAGGAAGATACTGACTAAAACGAAACTATTTATTCGAGAAGCGGGAAACTTGTAATTGCATATAAAACGATTCTACAGCATTGTCTCTTTTCTCTACAATGGAATTCAATTCCAAACGAGCTTCCTCTGCTCAATATATTTGATTTGAAAGTTTTCGGGAACAACAAAGGACAGAGTACCGTGGGGGGATTGCGTGAAGAAGGTTAAACAAGGAAACGCGATTGCCAGTGCTGTGCAGCACGTGGGGGTTGCTTTGGGAATGTTGACGATCAGCGAAGTAGAAGATTGAGAAAGTGGGGAAATACTTACATTACAATTAGCCCCATTGACGATAATCCAAATAAAGATTCATTCCTTTATTTGGATTATCGTGAATGGGGCTAATTATAATGTAAGTTCGTTAATCGAAAACCAAATGTGCGTATTTATCGTCTGAATCTGTCCTTTCTTCAATGTTTTTCCCCAATCTCACCATCCAATAATGCGATTCAGTTGCTTGATTTTCGCAGCGATGGCGCTTAACATTTCTCTCTTCCTCTTCCTCACTCCACGCTGCCTTCATTCTTACCTACACAGTATTCCGCCCGGTGAAGAATGTGTCTAATAGCGAAATGGCCACTATTTTTGGCTTTTCTCAAGAATAGCTGAACCAATCAACACCAAATTTTCAGAACTTGTTGAATTCATAGTTGCGAGCGTAAGTTTTTAAATTCATAATTTTTCGTTCACTGGTTCGCTTACAGGATCGGATCCTATGCGCGAAAACCGCTATTCGCTATTATAACGCTTGGAATGCTGTGCCTAGTTCTGCTCGTCTGAGAAGTGGACGTTCTTCCGTAAGATTCCGCAATGTTAACTAACAGACTAAGAGAAAAAACTAACCACAATACCGTGTCCAGACAATGCAAAGCAATTCAGTTCCTCAGCCAGAGGATTTTAAAAATTTCTTACAGGTTCGCCCGCACACGCGCAGTCAAGCCGTTGTGGAGTGTTATGGAGCGGATTCAGCAGGTTATTCCTTTTACTGACTGTGATGCTTCACTATAGCGTTAACCACCATATCGACTTCAAGCGAGAGACCGTGCGTAGCGAGAGAGAACAGAGAGTGGGACAGTCTAAATTGCAGAGAAGGATTCACATCCTGCTTGGTAAAAAAACTGGAGAGTATGTTTCTTTCAATGTTAATGTAACTATTCACCTGAGTTGAGTAGCAAGGAATCGCGGAGAAAAATCACCAATGGAGGCTTAGAAAGATTATTGATTAATTCATTTACAAAAGTCCACTTTGCCCCCGAACACGCCTACAACGGCGTAAGGAAATAAATAAGTAAAAAAGGGAAGCAGCCAGTGCACGGGACCGGATCTACATCAATTCCGAGATTGGAACACTTCAGTGAAGAACTTCCGATGCGGATCCAAGTTGATCCGCGTCTATAAGTGGTTCTGTAATATACCGCAAAGGAGTGAAAGGGAAGTCGATTGAGAAGTGATTAATAATATGATAAATAAATAATTTATTTTGTGTGTATCAGCAGGTAATGGCGAGAGACTTATAAACCCTCTTCTTTAAAGGGAGGAAGCAGCCTCTAACCAAAAGTTTTAAAATTCGATGAAAATTCTTTTTTTCAAAATGTGAGAAAAAACATAGTGACAATAAAAAAATTGAAGAAAAAACTCGAAAATCGCATGTTTTATTTTTTCGTTCCGGGCTTCCGTCGTTAACAGGAATGTCGCTTTTGGCTTACATAATTCCTTTCGCTAAACACAGTAACGTCGTCGTTGGACGAAATTTCAAAAAATCATTTCTCGAATACTATTAATTTTTATTATTTTTCCTTTTGGTTTTATACTAATTACGACAAAAACTTTCATATAAGCTTCACTTGAAAATCACTTCCGTGTCCCTTTAAGAAATTCATGGCAGTTTTCTCGTCTAACTTAGCCATCCATAGGATAAGAAGCGAAGGACCCTCTAAGGACGGGCAAAGATGTCTCCTGGAGAAACGTTCTCACAAAATATTTATTCTCAGCACCTCAGTAATTTGTTAACAAAAGTGAATCTTGGCGTACTCTAGATTTACCACCGGCAACAAGGAAATCAACACCAAAACAACCTCGATATTGCATAACATCTAAATAGTCACTGACTATAATTCACTGTTAGCCTTGACGAGTTTCTCGAGGACTATGTCGAAGTGAAGGTTGGCATTGGGGGGAATTCGACTGGGCGGCCGACCCTCCTCTCCGTACCCTGCGGGGAGACTATCAGTGAACAGGCGAGGGGATTAGCTAGATAGTTGTTGGTGAGAGTCATCGAAACATATCATTTACTTACAGAAGCTTACTAAAGCACTATAACCTTTTGAAATTCTTTCAGCAGAAATGTCTGCATGATTTATTTTCATTATTTAACGACCCATAAGCAGTAAGGATGCTTACCCAGCTCCGGTGGAATGACGATTCTCCTCCTCTCCCCCTCACACATTCCTGTCATCGCCCTGTCCATTCCCTTGATCACCTCAACCGACTACCGTAATCCTTCGCATATTCGAATTCGAACCTGTCCGCGTCCCAGCACGAACGTGAAGGGTTTGCCCCTTGACCAGGAGGAATCGATGAAGGATCCGTCCTCGAGGGTCAATGTGTACTGTTGGTGGATCGTGTCTCCAGGCTGCAAGAAGGGAATAGGATTATGGTTCTGCATGGGAGCTCTTTTCATCGTTATGTCTCATGATTGCCTATAGTACACCGTACGTTATTTACTAGCTTTAAAATGTGACATAATCTCTAAAAGAATTCTAAAAGAATTCGTATTCCCATCCAAGCCCATTAGACGTATGCCCAATACCGGAATCTCAAAATTCAAAATGTGCAAAAAGCATACCTCGCTCTTCTTGCACTTGTCCTCGTCGATGTTGTGCGTCACCTCTATCCTAATTCCGTCGTCCTCAATCCATCTGCAATTCTTCATAAATGCTTCACTGTGTTTTGAATTTCACGAAAACGATGGAAACGCACGTGTCGCCTTGAATGGGTCGGAAGATGCTCTTCAGTTCGACGAAATAATAGAGGGTGTCTCCCTGAACATTGTTATTATCTTACTTTTCCTTTTTTGCTTCTGAAAATCTATAAAAAAAATCTATCTATACTGTGTAGAAACCTTCTCAATGTTGTCACTCTCCCTTCCATCATCTCCAAAGGCCTCTTCCGGTGGGATCACAACCTGATATAATAGTATTAAATAATTATTGCAACTAAAGTTGTCGTCATTCCCTATGCAAGAGAGCTTATGGACCAGATTGATTAGTTTATTATAAGTAACAATAAATCTACGCCTCTGAGCGTTAGAATAAACTGAATCTCGTCGCTCTCCCTCAACCTTACCTTCCTCTGTTCACCCGCACACATTCCCTCCATAGCCACGTCCATTCCATGGATGACTTGTCCCCTTCCCAGAGTGAAGGTGAACCTGCACATCCAAACAACTATTTCAATTCTACCGTAATCCTCACGGTTTTCCTCCGAAGTTCGATCCGACGACCTTTCCGTTCTTGTCCGTTAGCTTGTAGAACTGCTCCAGTTCATCACCGTATTCCGATTTGATCGGACACTTCGAATCTCAAGTATTCACAATGAGAAGGGTCTTAAAACGATTGCCTCAAGGAGATTCAGGTGTGCTGAGCTAGACGTCTACACTCATCTTCCTCTTGGCTCTGTAGATGAAGTTCCAATTCACGAACTCAAATATCTAATAGCAATTGCTGATCGTACGTACCGGGAATCTTCTTGATGATCTCTATTTTGATTCCTTCGTCGGTTGTCCAATTACGGTGGTCGTCGGCTGAGACAAGAAGAAGGAAGGCAATGGAGAGGAGTAGACCAAAGTCCATCCTGGAGGATATTTCTATTACGGGAACGGATCATAGGTGAAGACGATGTACAAATGCAAATCAAGATAGGTAGATTTATCAAACCATGTTGCGCGATTTGCATATTTATAGAATATGGAGAAAAATAAATACAACAAGTGAAGCGGACAAGTTGAGCACATTATTCTGGCTATACTGAGAGATGAACGACAATTGAACGGTATTCATTTATGGAAGATGAAGAGTGGGAAAAGGAACAAGAGGGGGATCGATGGGAGTGACCTCCTTGAGCAACTTTCTCCTCTCCTTACTCTCTCCCCTTCATCCCCCCCTCTCTCTCACCCTCCATCTCTCTCTCAACTCTCAACCATTCACTTTCCTTTCCTGCTTCAACCATACTCTACACGTGGAGCTTTCCTCCAATCATCTTCTCACAGCATTTGCATGTCATATCGATATGGTGGGGGCAATATATCTACAAAGTGAATCAGTAAGATGAGATCAGGACAGCATTCCGACTGAAAGGGGAAGTGCCTAATAGCGAATTGACGACTAGTTTTGAATTTACTCCACTACGGCTAAATGAATCTTCACCAAATTTTGATAGCTCTTTGGACTGATGGGGAGGAGGTTAAGTTTTTAAATTGGTGAATTTTCGCTAATTGAATTGTTCACAGTGGCTACAGATCACAACGAAAACCGCCATTGACTAATCGAAGGCTAGGAAATGCTGTGTCAGAAACCGTCTCAACAATCACCATCATTCAACCTCCCCTCCCTTCCTCAGGAAAAGCCGTGTCCAACTCGGGTTGCAGTCTCCCCTCTAGATGAACCGTGTCTCCAAGGGTCCTCAGCTTCTCCTTTGTCCCCGTGCCCTCAGGAAAAAAGGGAAGATTGAGTACGACGGGTCCCATAACGAATCCCCTTCCCCTCTCGTACCACCACAGACGCCACAAAACATGCACGAAGTAGTGCTCCTCGTGGTGCACTAGTCTGGCCGAGGCTGAAAGGTCAAAGATCAAAGATCAAAGATCAAGAACGAACCGATGGAGCAGAGGATAAGAAGTCGGAGCATGCTATCGTAGTGAGAGTGGAGGGGGAAGGCTGTTCCCCCACGGCTTTTCCTCTTCTTTCCCCAGCCTTCCCTTCCTCATTCTTCACTTCTTCATCCGACCCTTTCAGCTCTCCTTCTCCTCAATGGAGACAGGTCAAACAGCGGCGCTTTTCCCTTCTTCTTCTTCTTTCCAACTTTATCGCCAGCTTGTCTGGCAATATTGTCTAGTAAGTAGAGCTCAACAGTGGCGCAGGATTGCCCCAAGAGATACATGATTGTCACCCCATAAAATGCAGATCGTTGGATGGCGTTGCCCTTGGTCGCCTACTAAGCTCACAACTCTTCCCTCTCACAAAAACATGCCAGTATTTATCTCGACCCTCTCTCTCTCTGAATTCGATGTCTTCCTCGCTGATCTATCTAATGGTGGGAAGACGATTGACTTCATCGATGGGGATACGGTAGTTGATCGTTCGATTGCACTGCCAATCCGTGTGCAGAACCGTAAAGTAGATCTGGAAAATCTAGAGATGTTGCTTAACTTAGAGTGTGCTAAAGTAGATACGTTATATTACATATTGGTAAGTCAAATAGCACCTACAAAATTCAACAATTTATTTTTGTCGACACTTGAATTAAGTCGAGCATAAAAGAAGTGTATGGATTAGGTAATTGGAAACTCAAAACCGGCGCTTTTCTATAATGAGCGAGATTTCACCACCCAACTATGCCTGGTGACATATTCTCCGCGAAATTACAACGGACCACTGAACAAGAAGGTTGAAACTGCGAGAATCGAACCTCTCTTTATCGTGTTGAGAACAGCAAATACGCATAACGATGGTCTACAACATTTAAATGGAATAGCCATTATGAAAATTGCACATGAATTGATCTCCGAAATTTCTGAAATCTCTGCAAGGAGAAGAACAATTGGAATTATTGGCGGATACATGATGTTGAAATGTAGTGTGCTGGGCTCTTCGTTTGAAATTTCAGCTATTATTTGAGAATTTATCGCGATCTGTGTTGCATGTGATCTAAGATCCAGACGAAAAGAGGGTAGACGATAATTTCCAATTGAAAGGAGAACACGAAGTCGCTAAACAGAATATATGCTTTGATGGGTAGCAATGTTGTAGATCTAATAGTATACACAAAGGTTCTATTGATAACTTCTACATACCAAACAAGTATTACCCATGAAAAGTTGTGAAAGAAATATTTCGACACAATTCGTGATGTGGGTGCGTAGAAGTTGTTGAATACACGATAAGGAAAACCTACTCTCTTCAAGACTCTCAAATTGTTACCGATTTTTTCTCTCCTGACGAGAAAGAGCATCAAATTATAGCACATCCGCCCACTTACATTTTCCCGCTCTTCTCACTTCTCTTCCCCTTTTCATTTATTCGTTCTTCTGTGCTCGTCGTAAGTGGTTGCTCAATAAATACCTTCGGCTTCAAGGTCAGACAATTTTTCTTTGCTTAAAGGAAATGTCCCACGAAAAAAATCGTTATTGAGTTATTCATTAGAAACATTGTAGTATGGGCAAGACAACGAGATGAGCAAAAATCCCGATTCGAAACGACGCTCTAGGCCTCAGTACGGCCATCTGAATGTGCGAGATACGGTAATTCTCGTGGGGTAGTTTGTAGTTTAACCAAGCACTCCTCTCCCACAAAT
>LS878699.1:185717-249346 GCA_900490955.1 Micoletzkya japonica | reverse complement strand
TTTCTCTCCCATGGACTTTCTCCATGGACTTTGACCTAACCTCAACTTAACTCCCCACTCCTAATCAACCAGACGGAAGTCCCTCACACAGATTCCCTACAGCTGGGGCAGCTGCGACTGAGCCGGATGTGCGAGACCGGGAAATAGACCGGAGAGGAGGAGAGCTATTTCCAGGAGACGGCTAATGGAGCAGGTGAGAGGAGGAAAAGAGAGTGACAAGGCGAGTGAATGGGGCATGGACGGGACTGAAGAGGTGCACTGTAGTGCTCTTGTCAAGGGGGGGGGGGCAGACGGGGTAATAGCTCCATTCGCTCCATTCGTCTAGGCTCTTGTCTATTAATGGCCGTGTTATTCCGAGTGGCATTGGGCTCACCTTGCAGGCTACGGTAAGGAATAGATGATTCTGCACTCCGAGATAGCGAAGGGACAGAATGAACAGCAGTGCCACGAGACATGCCGTATCGGCCCCTGAATGGAACTTAGATTAATACATTAATATTTATTTATTTATGCAAATTACTAGTAAAATTTGCGAACAAATATAACTATTCTATGGTTTGTGCTGCTCATTTAAGGCTGCTTCTTCGCATCTTTTTATCTTTAACTATTGCTCAACCGCCCGTTCCGGCATCAGTAACTAAACATAACTAAACACACTATGATCATGACAAACTAATTATCGGTATTTATGCTGCATACTTTGCAGCTCTCTTTCTCGGAAGTGGCCTGCAATATCTGCATATTCCCGAGTGGGTGGACGGTGACTTTCCCCCTCCTCATAATGGTCTTCGTCATCCTACTTGTCATACAAAAGCGACACGCGCGTGTCACTCTCAGGATAATAATACTCTCGAGAGGGAAGGGGGATATACACTCGTCTACTTTGGTCGAGATTCCACTACTCATTAGTGGACCGGGACGTCTAGAGTGGAGGGAAACTATTCCATCCGTTCAAGTGGTCACGTCACATTGCGCTATAAACTAGTCGCCTTGTGCGCACGAGCGGAGATTATAATGGAATTGGAAGACTATTTCGAACTAATTAAATGAGGGGGAAGGGAGAACAGAGAACGAACCCGCCATAACGCAGAGAAGGGATAGCGACAGACGAGTTGACGATGTTCCTCGATTTCTGAATCGACAAGGAATAATTGGCTGACTTATGGACGATTTAAGCGGTCTGCTCACTGTATTTTTTACTGAATAGGTATAGAATGAAGTACACTTTGATTCCTAATTCGCCTGAATCACTCGCTTTCGCACACTCTCTGGCCTGACAATGATCTTTCGGTTTATTCAACTAAACCTCGTGTATTTTCGCTTCCAGAAGATGGAGATATTGAAGATGATTCCGAGGACTGAGATGGCTATGAAGCAGAGCCATGAAGTGGAGGGCCAGGTGGAGGGAGAGGAGGGGAGAGGGGACGAGGAGAAGTTCGACTCGTCTGATACTCCCTCCAGCAGGGGATCCATCTGGAAATAGAGGGGATGAGCTATGCATACAGTGTTAGAGGAACAATAGAATTTATCTAGCGTTTCGAGATTGAAAACTTGTTAGAAATGATGAATACTGTAAGAAAGCAAGTTGAGATCAGTCATGCATGAAGAGACGGGGAAACGGAAAGGGGTCACTGTGAGAAGTTTTCTCAACTTTTTCGGAACAATTCCGAACCTGACGATACATGGGGAATTCATTCCGTAACCTTTTACGGAATCCATTCCCGATGCATCGTCAGTTTCGGAATCATTACTAAAAAGTTACAGAAACTGCTCTCCGTGTAGAGGGAAGGATGTGCAAGTCGAGAGAGGAGAGAAACTATTTACTGGAAGAACGAGAGCCTTTGACGCCTTTGAAGTCGCGAATACTGACAGACAGCACAGCGAAGGGTCTGGGGAAGTATGCAAAACAAAGATGTTGGGGGATGGAAGTAGAAGGGATGTTGTGTGGCTGAATAACGGGAAATGTATTAGAGAAAGGAGAGATAAGAGAAAAAGAAGATAGTATAGAAAAGACGAAGAAAAAAGAGGATTTGATGGGTAATGAGAAAAGAAGGAGAAGGGTAGAGAATGGTCGTCAGAAGACTCATCAACACATGCTCAACCGAATGGAAGAGATTGGAGGGAGCGGGAAGGAATGTACGATACAAAAGGAGGAGGGTGGGGGAGGGGAGTTGGGAGCGAATTGCGAGGGAGAGGGGGAGGGGAGGGGGATAAGGAAGAGGAACTGGGAGGGGGAGAAGATCGTGAGAGAGTCGCGTCGACCTCACGACGAACTATAACGAGGACGGAGAAGGAATGAAGGCGATTAGGAGAGAATAAGGGGAAAAGGGAAGGGGAAGGGATAAGAAGAATGGGGTAGACGGGTGACACATACTGATGGGGTTACGAAAGATAGGGTTGGACGATGGAGAATCATAGTCATCACGTGTACTCACAACGGCACATCTCTTTTAAGATTAAAATGTATGTGGATAGGGAGCACTGTCATTGCTGGGATGGATTAACCAGAGAAGGGAAAGAAGAGGAAAGACAGCGACCGAGACTATCTGTTTATAGCACCATGATGGGAGGAGAGATTCTCATGTAATGGACAAGGAGGGAAGACGACGGTGGCAACAACTGCTTTGGACAGGGGGAAGAAGAAGGGGGAAACGGGGAGGGGAGGAGGGAAGAGGAAAACTGGTGAGGGGAGTCGGTAACACCCCTACAGATGAGGGATGAAGGGATAAGGAAGAACGGGTGGGAGAGAACTGAAGACTAGAAAGAGAGGAGGAAAAGGGGAAGGAGAAGGTGTTCGGTCTCTCGGGGGTTCATTTAATTCTAATTGAACGCCGCACTTTAGACGCGAATATGAGAACAGCTGGAAGGGAACTGAAGAAGAAGGAAGGAAAGAGAGCGCGAGATTGAGGAACTTTGAATGTCTTATGAATGGGAGGACTGCCCTTTGCGAGCAATCCGATTACGGTAGCACAATGCTACTGGGGGGACCGTATCTTTGATCTCGTTGATACCAACAAGTTCACGCATACTCACTACTCACGAGAATCATGCATTATTTGCCTCGAAAGATAAGCAATCTCAAGTGGCCCCTTATTGCTTTCTTTTTTTTTGTGTGTGCATGTGCGTGAATTGCGACACAAAAAGATGTGTTTTTTATGACAGGATTTCTCGCGGAATCATAGTAGCACTATTTAGGATTGTGACGTGGACAGCACCAGACAATGGGAGGATTAACCAGGCTTTCGCCCGTGCTTACTACCATCTACGGGTAGCAGTTACAACGGCTTCTTTTTCTGCAAAGGTACGGGAATATCAAATCAAATACGTGAACTTTGCAAACTTTAAAAAAAGACTTCGGTTTCGACTACAATCGCGAAAGTTTGTAGGCTGATCATGCCCATGTATGATATCACTTGCGGCAAATGAGGCCACTTTAATAGCTGCAGTCTTTGTCTGGTTCGAGTGAGTAGCGTGGATAATACAGCCATTGTCTTCTTCTGTACTGTATACGAGAAAAGTGACAACATATAACATAAAGCATTTTTACTGGCTGACTTGATGTTTGGTGGTGAAAGTGATGGATTAACGATGATTCGATGGTAAGCGCGCGCTCTATTGTTTCAGTACATTCAAGAGAACAGGAAAAGAGGAAAAAAGATGTCCATGAATACTGTATGTGGCACGAGGAAGAAATGGAAGACATAAACACAATGTTTTCCATCTCTATTCACAGGTTCCACTAACTCGATCCGCGTCACCTCAAACTTTCAAAAACTTCAAAATATTCTAATGGTTTCTAGGTTACTGTTGCTAAAATCGCCTGAAAATACATGATATTATCCCACTTTATTGAAAGCTATCGGCTTGCTGGTAGATGCCAGTGAATTTGTGCTTTTGTCGAAGCTCAAATGAACACCAATTCAGGACTGAGAGGCGCCGTAGATAAGTAGTAGTGTCTCAATTAGTGAGGCAATTTTTCGAAAATTGAATAGAATTATGACGAAGCTTTGTGCTCAAGGCATTCAGTTTCCATGTGAAAAACAAACGCGAATACCAATTCCGAGGAATTTTCCAGAGTACGTGGCAATGAAATGGGGAGAAAATGACCAATAAAATTGCTATTAGATGAGGGACTTCTCCAACAATTTCCATCCAAATAAAGTGTACAATATCGAAACATTTCGACGAAAAGCAACATTGTGTATCCGATTTGAACAGGTGAGAACTTCGTGTTTCGACGCTTATTTGAACCTGACGCAATGACTTGTCTAGGCCGAGCAGATACTACTGATGCATGAGAAGCATGAACACTACACACGTTCTAGAATTGCACGGCTGTCTAATCCGCCCTTAGGGCATGTTTCAATGAGTCTTCAACGTAGTACAAGGCTAATCCCATCGAGAGTCTGATGAACTCTTCGATTATAGAGCCCCATTCAATTCCACAGAATAGAGTAGTAATTCAGATACAACTCCAAATTGAATGAAGCCTTGATGTAAAACTGTATCGTTGGTAGGCTTGAAAGGGACTAAAATGGCGCTAGTCAAATCGGGAGCAGAATTACATTTCCTCCATATTTATTATTAGTAATTTCCGAACTAGCATCCGGCTAGTAGGGTAGTTCCTACTACAGTAACACTGGATTCAGTTCCATCGAACTCCATTTCGAGTCCTTTTATATATTGATTCTGGCTCGATTTGCTTATCTCACTTTGTGAATCGTTAATCCGTTAAGTATGACAGAGTCGCAAAAGGTCATTTACTAATTATTTGCGTCCTGCTATTTCATTAAAAAAGAGAAGTGTGGCTCCGCTACCGATCTAGGCATGCCAAGAATAAGGTGGTCGGTTGGTCCCTCAAGAGGGAGCCTACTTCATTCAGCACATTCGTTCTCCAGCAGAAGATGGGAAGGGGCCTCATTCGAATGGAAGAAGGGGAGACTAAACTCATTGAAGCTCTCTCCTCTTCCATCGAGAAAGCCATCTTAGATGGGAAGGGACGGAGAGGGGAGAACGATAGTGGATCACCTCGTCTCCTCTGGGGAAACGAAGGGGTAGAGGGGATGGATACTCCATCTATCTCATGGCCATTATACTCCTTTCCTTCTCTTCTCCTATCACAACTAACGAAACTGACACAACTAGAGTTCTACATGCACGTCGTTTTATACTTTTCACAACGATGACGCGTAGGGTTTTATGCGATATGTGTAGGTGAGATAATCATTGCAATGAAGGAAGTCTAATCATAACGAGCGCTTCATTCTTGTCGGGATCTTCATAGGCGACAGGCGCTCAGTCAGGAACAAGACAACCTCTTCCTCCGCTCTTTCCCTTCTTCCCTCTCCCTCCCTCCCTCCCTCTCCCCTCCCTTCCTTCTCTAACCTCTCTCTTCTAATCGCGCCGCACGCTTCTTCTCCTCAAGTACCTTGAGGGTCTTCCCATTCTTCCCTTCTTCGTCTTATCTCTTCCTCGTCTCTTACTCACTATTACTCGTTTACTTATTCCTCCGTCACTTCCTTTCAGCATGTTACTCTGCTTCATACCCTTCATAGTCTCTTCATCCGCCTCTCCACCCGAAACACGACTCATGAAGGACTTGTTCTCGGGGTTAGTTTTACATTTTTAAATATAATAAATAACGATCAAGGAAATCCAAATTATTTCCAGATACGTCAAAGAGGAGAGACCCGTACTGGACAACACCCAACCAGTGACAGTGACACTCGGAGTCATTCTACAGCAAATCATTAATCTGGTCCGTTTTCTGCCATCTTAGAGGCACAGCTATACATTCCAGAGCAAGAGCATTTGAATAGATTGAGATAATCGGCATTGATGTCATGCAGAGTTGATCATAACGAGCGCATGTATGGCAGCATACGTTCCATGGCAGATTAGTTTTCGAGTTTCCTGTCAGAGACCTCGAAATGCATTGAATGGCACACCGAGCAAAGAGTAGCGAAGCTACGTTTTGTTTGCCATCTGGATCGCATCCCATTCATCCACCCACAATACGCGTCCAACTCCACGCATACGCAGCTCGTCTAATCTCCGGTCCGCGCACTTTCCGGAATCCGGGATCCGTCGATCTCAGCGCGTCAGCCTATCGTTCTGTTCCTGTCACTCACGTCTTAGACTCGGAGCATGAGTAGGGAGGAAGGAGGGAGAAGGGAAAGGGGTGAAAGGGAGGAGAAGCGGTGAACGAAATATGATCTCGACAGGCCGGGTCATAGAGACACCCTCAACAAAAGCTGCGAAACTTATTGCGACGACGGAAAGAGTTGACAGGGAAATCGCAAACAGAACAAACATTCTCGTAGTGACATCAATAGTGACTTCCGAATCAGAAATTACTATCGAAAGGCAAAAAACTGACCACAGAATATCTTACGAGTCGTAGAGAGGCGTGTTAATTGTTTATTGCTACGAGGACAGAGTGTGAGAAAAAAAGTTGGCATGCAAACTGTTGATCGAAAATGCTAAGAAAAATTCTAAAAATAAATAATGCCGTTTAAAAAATAATTTTTTCAGAACGAGAAGGAGGAGCAGTTGGAGGTGAACATGTGGTTGAAGTATTCGTGGATCGACGAGAACCTCCGATGGGAACCCAAACAGTACGAGAACGTCACGACTCTCGTCCAGCCTGCCGGGACTACCTGGCAACCCGATGTCCTGCTGTACAACAGGTGGACTAGGACCTGGGAATGGCTTCTCCTCTTTTGACACGTTTTTCACAGTTGCTTCGGTTTCATGCTCTGTAGGCATGTATTTATAGAAGTGTGAAAAGGAGTATAATCTTGGAATGAGTGCAAACTTCAGTGTGGATCCTGCCTTCGACTCTACATACAAGGTCAATCAGATCAGTTCGTATACGGGAACCCAGGAATGGATGCCGCCCGGTACGGAATCCGTCTAATAGCATAGCAGTCCCTCTCAGGCATCTTCATCGTCTCGTGCAAGCTGGACATCTACTGGTTCCCCTTCGATGTCCAAACGTGCTTCTTCAAGGTGAACCCTGCCTAATTACTGAAGATCCCCTTCAGTCGAGCATTCCATTCGGGTCTTTTTAGTAGTTGTGACATCTTGTGGCGAAGTATGAGTTCTGTATCACTTTATCGTGAAGTTTATAGCGTAACGATCGAACAGATTGCAATGTTCGACGCTTCAGTTCGGTTCGTGGACCTTCGATGGCAACAAGGTGGACCTGCAGCCGGGAACCTTCGACATGTCCGAGTTCATGGAGAACGGCGAATGGATCATCGAGGGTATTCACACTCTCTTTCTTCCTCCTCCTCTTTATGACTGTGTTACGTCCTCCGACAAAGTCTTATTAGCCTCTTCATCGTCGTGGTGACTATCACGAGTCCCACATCTGCGGCCGAGAAACATTTATAGTACCATTTCAGAGACGGTGGCCAATCGTTCTGTCAAGTACTACGAATGCTGTCCAGAGCCGTATCCCGATGTCAAGTTCATTATTCGACTCAAGCGACGAACATTGTGAGTAGCCGATCGAAGAGTGACTCAACGAGTACTTCGTAGGTACTACGCCTTCAACCTCATCATGCCCTGCATGCTCACGATGATCCTCGTTGTTCTCGGATTCTCGTTGTCGGCCGAATCCGGTAAGATATACTCAGTATCAGGCCAAGAAGGAAGTTCAGGAGAGAAGATTGGCTTGCAAATCACCGTGTCGCTGGCCATTTGCATCTTCTTGACGATAATGAATGAAATGACACCACAGACGTCGGAATCCGTTCCGTTATTGGGTAGGAGGAGAGTCGAAGATTCAGAAAGGAAGACTAAATTGCAGGAGTCTTCTTCCAATCGTGTATGGTCATCTCGGTCCTGGCGACAACCTTCACCGTTTACATACAGACATTCCACTTCCGATGCCATGCCAACCATCATCGAATGGGATTCTGGGTAAGCTCAGGAGCTTGACGAAGGAAGGGGATTCCATTGAAGATGCGATGGCTGCTCCTCGAGTGGACT
Organism: Micoletzkya japonica; assembly: GCA_900490955.1. Lineage (NCBI taxonomy): Eukaryota > Metazoa > Nematoda > Chromadorea > Rhabditida > Diplogasteridae > Micoletzkya > Micoletzkya japonica. The sequence goes on along the minus strand of LS878699.1, from coordinate 241,348 downwards.
CCGTGGTTGTTGAGAATGAAACTACCGAAGAGGGAGAACACGCTCAAGACGATCAAGGAGAGTTGGCAGGGAAGAGGGGCCGAGAAGGACTTCGAAGGGAAAACCGCGTTCGACTATGTCAGTAGACTTTCTTAGCTTAGCATTCATCAATGGAAACAGGGGACAAATAATAGTATTTGAAATTTATTTTGCGGTAGGGGTAATTTTCTAGCGGCGGTAGGATGGCCATGTAAATCGAGAATTTAGAACAGCGGTGGGGACAATTTTCTGAGCGGTATGGGTCATTTCATAGTAAAGGACGGTTTGCGGGCGGGAGGGGTCTCACCCCGAAAAATATAATCAAATACAGTATGTTTACTCTGAATGGAAAGCGAAGATTGCAGAGCGATGGAACATCGAAGGTCGTTGCTTCTCTCGCATCGTCGATGAAAGAAAACTTCGACAACCTCATCTTCCAAGTTCGCTCGTCCCCCTAATTCTCTCTAATATCAGCTTAAGGTTGAGCTGAACAACGAGATGAAGCGAGATGAGATATTAGTGAAGCGACTGGATATCCTCAATCGCATCTATCAACACGTCAAGGTAGGCACCATCCATCATGCGAGTGGTGTCTGGAAGATAGAGAGGGGGAGGGAGGGAATGATGAGAGATACCTTGTAGACCATACGGGAACACGACGACGATGAAGAGGAGGACCAGCATGTTACTTATGAGTGGAGGTTCTCTTTTATTATATCCATTTGATAAGTAAAGCGGAAACTATAATACGAAAATAGACTGCGCGACCTTCAAAGTCAAAGCGAACACACAAGCTTACTCAATGTGCGTTCGGTTTGCACGGCGGTACACTCGCTCGCAAACAGTTTTTGATACAAAGAAGCTACCCTAATGAAAGGGGCTCCATTACTCTATCCTTTCACCCTCTCCCCTGTACATAAGTCCCGCTGGACCGTTCAAACACACACAAACAAACTGTGTTTTCCTCCAAACTACCGTCCATATTTTAAGGATATTTCCGCTCAAACAAAGTCTTTCACACTTTGTCGTTGCAGGTTCGCCGCGATTGTCGTAGACAAGTTGGGACTCATCGCCTTTACACTAATCATCGTGGCGACGTCGTTAATTTTGAGTCTGCGGGCACCCTATTTATCAGCATAAAAGTGATATGCATTTTCTTGAAAGTTGCCTGTCTGAATATTCGGGTATTGTAGCACGAGACAACGAAATTTTTGTATTCATGTACACTCCTGTGAATTACACTTGTGAAAATTGATTCCTCATTGTTCAAGAGCTTTGACTATTATTTGGGTACTTGTCACTGCAGTCGATAAATAACACTTTTCTTTACCAGTCCTGGCATAAGTGTTCGATCCCTGTTAATCGCCGTTCTCCAGTTAGTTGCGTAGACACTTCATTCATCGCCTCTTCACACCCTTCTTCATTCTCCTTCCACTTTGTTTTGCCGCTCGTTCCCTCAGATCAGTCACTGTCACTTATCCGCTCTGCCTCCACTCACACCGAGTCATTTGGAAGCAAAACGACCGACCAACGCTTTTCTCTAACTCTGTCCCGCTCTTGTCTTCGGCCTAATCAGATAACCGTTTTTTTCTATTTTTTCTGCTAATGTTATATCATTTTTTTAAAACTTATTGAAGATTTATTTCATTTTTGAAGAAGCAAAAAAACAACGAAGGACCTTCTAGCTTGAGAAATATAATGTTTTTTCTCTGTTGTTTATTCCTGTCGTCTAACAGTCGCACCATCTCGCATGATTACCTGCTATAGTAATTACATAAAAAATAATTGTTGTTTAGTCTTTGATTCTTCCCTCGCATTTCGTGAGCTGCCAGCCGTTCCTTGTCCCATTCCGATGAGCCTGACACGCGATCTGTGCTGTCCTCTTCTCACTAATGAGAGGCGATCGTCGGTTGGTGCATCATCATCATGTACAAGATGTTACAGCTGTGAGTTGACAGCCCGTCAGCTCCGTCCTCCCTTCCCTTCCCTTCCCTTGCACCGCTCCTCTTCTCCACTACCTTCACCTTGTCCTCCATCCTTCCCTCCTCGTCCCCCTTCCTCCTCTTCTGCCCTTCTTCAAGCCACTTGAAGCACTCGCACGAGCTTAGTCATCTCTCCTCCTCCTCTCCACCCTCATCTTCCTCTGCTTCGTTTTTCCCTTTGTCTTCTCTCCACTATCAACTCGTCCTCCAACACTTTCCTTACTACTCCCGTCTCGACTCTCTTGACACGTCACCATTATTGAAGAGTCATCAGAACAGGAGATGCCTCGCCCTCAATCTTAGCCCCTCCTCTTCTTCCGGCTTCCCTTTACTCGACTCTGCATTATTTCAGTAATTGAATGGAATCCATTACGGGGGACGAATACGAGTGGGAGGACGAAGAGGAGGAGGAATGAACAGGAGGTAGCTGGCCCTCACGGGGAATTACGGAAGACCAAGGGAAGACTGTAGAATGCACCGGCAGCACAGGGCTGCGCTTGGACTGAAATCTGAGCTTCTCCGTGATCTTTCCCTCCTGTTCTCTCTACCTCTCCTTCTCTCACTCTCTCGATACTCTCTCTAGCTCCATCGCTCACTTACCAACCTCTCACTTCATCTTCTCACTTTTCCTCGATGTTTCGTGGATCGCCATTCGATTGCCGTGTATCTATTCTCCACTCACTCCGATCCCGTTGGTTCTCCCTTCGTTCGTTTTCGTGTGAATCGTAGTAAGATCAGTCGAGTATCTTCCCGCCAATACGCTATTACACCGCTCTGAGAACTTTGAAGCACAAAAGTATCCTCTTACTCAAGTTAATGTGCTTCCTCATGCCTCCGAGTATCATAAAGTGATATTATACGAAGAGTGTCCTCCCTCTATCTTCCCTTCGAACGGCAGTCAGTCAGTTGTCTGTCGTGCTTTGCTACGTCTTCCTCTCCTACTACTTCTCCTTTTCTTCTTCCTCGTCTCCCCTTCCACCCTCCGCCCCTTCCCAATATATTCGTGTGTCCTCTCGGTCCATCCCCAGGAGAGTGTCTCCTCTCCTATCATCAACTCTTTCGTATCCCATCTTCCACTTCATTCTGCCGTCCGTCTATTCTCTTTCGTTCGTTCGTCCGTGATTTAGTGTGTTGTGGGGGTCGCCTCGTGGTCGTCTCTCCTTCGTCTCTCCATAGCTCATTCCATTCACCTCGTTTCCTCACCGCTTTCCGTCGTATTATCTTCTGACCTTCCAGCCATTAATCTCTCCGCTTACACTTGTCAGCATAGCCTTCTTCCATCTTCATCGCATTGATTTACACAGCTGTTCCGAGTTAGCGATCACTACTTGATGTATTCTAGTCGGTACAAGGCTGGAACTGATGGATGGATCATCTTTGTTTGCATTACTACCTGTTGTCACAGAACATGTTGCGTTGATTTGCTCAGATGTCGTGCGATTACATAGAAGTGCCTAAAATGAAGTTTGAGGTAACATTGGCGCTGGTGGATGGCATGAATGCTGTTTCTGTGTCTTCTCGGTCTGGCAGGGGCCTCGTTCCACGAGAGGAGACTCTACGAGGACCTCATGCGAGACTACAATCCACTCGAGAGACCCGTCGCCAACCACTCCGAACCCGTTACTGTCATGCTCAAGGTTCGGTCTTTGCAAGACTAGAGCACGATCCAGACTGACTACGCCGTCCCATATTCATTGCCCTCATCCCGAACATTTTATTACACTTTCGCCAGACCCATCTCAATGTTCGTCGTCGCTTTATTACATGTATTCTTCGTTGAGAATCGTTAACAACGAAGAAAGAAGGAAGAGGGATATGACACATAGACTCGCCAAGCATTTGGGCGCAAAAAGTGTGGCGTGAAGTTCTCAGTTACGCACGAATCAAGTTACCCCTTACACCGAGAGAGTGAAGATATTAGAGGGAAGTGAGGAAGGATTGGCATTGCAGGTATCCCTACAGCAGATAATCGACGTCGATGAGAAGAATCAGATCGTTTACGTCAACGCATGGCTTGACTACGTAATGTAATAGATGAATCTACTGTAAGCAGACCATTTCTCAGATGTGGAAAGACTACAAACTTGTGTGGGATCTGAGTGAATACGGAAATATCTCCGACGTCCGATTTCCAGCTGGGCGAATATGGAAGCCCGACGTATTGTTGTATAACAGGTAAGGAGGGATTCATTTCGTACAAAAGTCAAGAAATCAAGCTGTTTAATGGAATGGAAGTATTCCAAAATTCGCCTTGCATACTATTCAAAACTTGGGAGAAGATAAGTCGTTTTGCAGTGTTGACTCCAACTTCGATTCAACGTATCCTACCAACATTATCGTGACAAACACGGGTGACGTTCACTGGGTTCCTCCAGGAATATTCAAGGTAGCTCCTTCTGAATATTCTACACCCAATCACAATGCACGGAGAGATGTCTGTTGCAGATTTCATGCAAGATCGATATTCGTTGGTTTCCCTTCGACGAGCAACGGTGCTTCTTCAAGGTGAGCAGTGAAACGGGCCACAAATAGATCCATCGTAGATGGGGGCCTCCCATATCGCTTAAATTGAGCCGTCTCGCCAATTCAATTGGCCCTACGGGAGAGAACGCATCTCCTTTCCCTTCTATCCTTACTTTTCTCGCCCCCTTCCTATGATTGACTACTCAGAATGATAGTTAGACCAAAGATTAAGAGTGAAGATGGGTGCGGCAATGAAGGAACTTGAAATACTCGTAGACAGCGTAAGATGATCCGCACTTGAAAACTACACTCTCCACCTCTCTTTTCAGTTCGGATCGTGGACGTACGACGGGTTCAAGTTAGATCTGCAGCCCCAATCGGGAGGATTCGACATCTCCGAGTACCTTCCGAATGGAGAGTGGGCACTACCACGTCAGTAACCAGTCTAGTTCTATACGCGTGAACAGACTAGCTCCGATCACTTCCTTTCTGTTCTCTGTTCCGCAGAAGCATCGTTTCCCTCGAGACGCAAAGCGTGGAATAGGCAGCTTACTCCACCACTTCATTCTGTATTTCAAGTAGCCTGACAGCACTTCCTCCTTACTCAGCAACGAAGTAGTTATCGTATCTCTTCAGTGACAACGGTCTCTCGATCGGTCAAGTTCTACGACTGCTGTCCAGAGCCTTATCCCGATCTCACCTTCTACCTCCACATGAGAAGGCGAACGCTTTACTATGGTACGGCGATGAGCGGGGGGGGGGGGGTAAGAGGAGAAGCTATTGCAGGCTTCAACCTCATAATGCCGTGCATCCTCACCACAATGATGACTCTGCTCGGCTTTACGCTCCCACCAGATGCCGGAGAGAAGATCACGCTTCGTAAGAGAGAATGGGAGGAACGCGAGAGGAGTAATAAACACTGCAGAGATCACCGTCCTGCTGTCCATCTGCTTCTTCCTGTCCATCGTGTCTGAGATGTCGCCTCCCACTTCAGAGGTGGGCACCAGGGTTTGAAAACCAAGCGCGATTAGCATATTTATCGTCTGACTCTCTTCATTCTTTCATTCTTCTCATCACTCTCTCGGTCTCATAATGCGATTAAAAGGTTTGGTTTTCAAACCCTAGTGGGCACCATATTGTGCTTGCGAAACTTTCATACGATCTTCTTGATGAATTCAAATTCATCTTGAAATTGCAAACGAGACAGCTGCACATACGATAAGAATATGGTTCAGGCCGTGCCCCTTCTCGGAGTCTTCTTCTCGTGTTGTATGATAGTCGTGACAGCTTCGACCATCTTCACCGTCTACGTTCTCAACCTCCACTACCGTACCCCCGAGACACACGAGATGGGAACGACGGTATTGCATTGGAAGATAGCGAGTGGAACACTGTGTTCAGACCCGAACCATCCTCCTATACTGGCTCCCGTGGATTCTCCGAATGAAGCGGCCTGGAGTAACGTTGACCTATGCCAATCTTCCATCGCTGTTCTGCATGCGACCCAAGCGGCATTCGGAGAGTTTGATGCGGAACATCAAGGAGACCGAGGCTAACGACAGTCGGTGAGTTGTTTCCATCCTCCTGGGAGGATGTCCGTAATGCCATTGGTACAGGAATAATTCGATCGACGTCGAACGGAGAGTGGCGCATCTGGTCAGCTCTCAGATGGGCAACGGAACAGCGCACTTGCTCAACCTACCCAAGACGCAGGTGGGCATCAAAGCTACTACGATATCCTTACTTACAAGAGGTGTTGATGTTGGAATGAGAAAGTAAAAGGCAGCCATAGAGGCGCGACGGTAGGACCGATTGAATACCGTACACCCCTCAGGTGTCAACTGGAGCAGCAGTGGACATTGGCCAGCAGGCGACTCTGCTCATCCTACAGAGGATCTACCACGAACTCAAGGTAGACCCCCTATGCAATTTGCGGGTACCTAACATTGAAATTGACCAATTCAACCCAGAGACTTTTCTGCAGCAATCTAGCCAACACACGTTCTCCAGCGAGCTCCCCAATCTAGTACCTGCAGCCATGCCCACATATCCCCCCTCTATAGCCCCTTCTCCATTCGCAAACTCCCACACCAAAGCGGGTCCAACCAGAGCCCGTTAAGGGCCCGCTGCTACTCATTGAGACGCTTTGTGCACATTGTAAGCCGGCTTCTGGGAGAAAAGGCACATCATAGCTACGACCTTTGGAATGAGGCCCCCCTTTTGCATAAGCTTAGATGCTTCTTGAGGACAGAGATCCCAAAAGAGGAAGCGAAATATGAATTCAGTTCCTTAGTTCAGTGAGTATAGTGCAGATGACAACAGGGTTCTCTTTTTGACTCTTTTTATCTGTTATGTCTCGCGCTTCTATAAATACCAGGATGCGCTTAGAGAGCGTGAACACTGAAACATAACCGTGGAAAAGCGTCAAAAAGAGAAGCCTAGATAACATGCTACAAAACGGACTAACGATGGTTGCAGACGGTGACGAAGCGAATGGTGGAGAACGACCGAGAGGAGACGGCGTCGAACAACTGGAAGTTCGCTGCCATGGTCGTCGACCGTCTTTGTCTCTACGTCTTCACCATCTTCATCGTCGCCTCAACCGTCGGCATTTTCTGGTCCGCGCCCTACCTCGTAGCCTAACTCTCTTCTCCTTTCCTAATCTCCGGCTCCGGCTGTTTTCCCGGCCTCCGTCGAATATTGTAGAACCGGAGCCGGAATTGGGAACTTGTAAGAATAGCACTGCTTGCCTTGCTCAACATTCACTCCTTTTCTATTTCTCTCCTCACTCCGCCACTTGTCTTCTCACAATGTGAGAGAGTGGCTCCTGATGAGTAGTTCTTCACTTCTTCCCTAGTTGTCCTCTTCCCCTTCGGTATCAATCGCACGGTGTAGTATCTTCTCCCTTCCCGGTCTTGCTTCGTATGTCAGTCACATCTGTTATTCGATATCTTCCCCTTCTTATCGAGCTTATTTCATGTACTTTCCCCCCCTTCCATCGACGATACGGTGTGAGTCTTGTAGAGCGTTATCGTCATTTTTATTCATTCATTCATCCTATTTCCATATTTCACGCAGCCTTCTCAGCTGATTCATGTGATCATCCCATTTCAGAATAAATATAATTTGGCTTCGTCTCCGTGGAATTGAAAAAGGGGAGAGGAACATGCACAGGTAAACCAGTAAGGTCATAAAAGATGAAAGGCTTAGATTTAGCCAAAGATGATACTTATTAGATAGCGACTAGTGGAAGGCACTCACTCAAGAAAAGGTCGAGAGTAAAGAGCAGCCTTTAACAGAGAGATACATCCCTGACTCTTTCATCGACCCGTATTCATAGAGGGAGTATACGTGATCGCTTACAAACACACTAATAAACAGTCGGGTACAATATTCGATATCAAGTATAAAAAAGAAGGAAAACTCTCACGCGGATCAGCATCATTTCTTTAACGCTGTAGGTGTTCCCTGCAAAGAACAAATTATGAATAAGCATTGCATATTTCCTTAAAAAATGCTTCGGATGACTAGTACAAAAAAAAATTGCATATTCTCATTTCAAGGTGTTATAAGTTATAATTTATAACGGAACTTATAACAATTCCCCGTTCTACAGTAATGCTCAGTAATGATATTCAAGCCTAGCAACATTTCGCAAAGCATAGACTTTACTTCAAAAAGTATAAAGCGGTAAAAAAACTTGTGTAATCATTAAACCTTGGCCGAATTCGTGGCGGAATCGGGGATCTTCGGTGCAATCTTCTTCTTCTGTCGCGGAGTCTTCTTATCGTCTTCAGGCTAAAAGAAAAGTTATTGCTGTGTGCAGCAGATAGTGGGTGGTAAAATAAGCAAAAAGAGAAAATACCCATATATTTTAATTATATTAAAAAATAACAAAATCTAAATACTTTGTAAAGGAAGACCTACATATCAACACAGGGGATCCTAAAGCTTGCATTACACTAGCTTTTTCATTCACAGAAAAAAAAAGAAAATTATGTTCTTACTGTTCAACCTATCAATTTCGTAGTAATAGGTTAACATTCCAACTAAAAACAATAGGTCACGCTAAAAACTAAGAAAGTTAAAAACTATTTTCATACCTTCTTAGCCCGCCTTTCAAGATTGTCAATGCTTGATCTCAAAACCGTGGTATACAGGATAGTGAAGTTGTTCACTTCCTTTGCCGGTACCTGAACACTTCGTTATTTTCGTTTATGTTTGAAACTTGAAACTATTATTCGCGAAACGGATCTATCCGCCTGTCTGTTTAGCAGTAAGCATCTGGTAAGTTATAGAGGAATAAACCGATCTGTCAGTTCCTTTCGTTCCAAAATCAGTCTAATTCTCTCACTTTTGCACTCTCTCGCCTTATATTCGGAATGATTTTCCGACGGATCTTTTTAATTCACTATACCGAACAATACTATTTACACCTTGTTTACTGTGTTTAGAGGAACTGCACTACTGAACTAGTTTCGCCAATAATGATAAAGTTCAAATTATTTTGAGAAAGATGCATATATCAACTCTTGGATTAATTGTAAGGAAGGTTTTTACATTTTTAAAGGAACATGGAAGCGACAAATTTTGAGAAACCGAACATGGCCATACTTCTAAAATATGTTTCTTAGACGATAATAAAGGTAATAGCAGGTGAAAAAATATTTCTAAAAAATCTGCAGCGAGAAATATCTATTTGTTCCGAGAATACCCCGATGCCATTTGCCTTGTTCCTATTCGCTAAACGCCGTAAGACTGCGCCTTGGCTAGGAAATTAAAAATTGGATATCTCGCGAAGTACACAATTTTGTGCGCTCCTGTTTTGGTTTTTGTATTATTTAGGTGATAAACTTTCACATGAACGGCAATCTTTTTTGGCTTCCATGTCCCTTTAATAAGCTACTTGGTAGGCACATCAAACTAAATAATATTTGAATAATAATATTTGTTAAATAGAGCATACCACGTTAGATGCTCAGAACTCTACTAAAAAGAAATGGAACGCACGACAGTGGCGATCTTGTTACTTCCGTGCGTTGCTCGAACCAAAACAGAGTACTCTGTCTTGGACTCGTCCAGACTTCCCGGCTTGTTGCGACCATCATCTGTAAAATAAGCAAAATAAAGAGAATGGAGTAGAAAGAATACCTTTCTAAATACATCTCTATACTCATATACGTTTATAATCGGGAAGCACCTACTTCTAACTATGATATGAAACAGAACTTTTTTGAGAGCTGATACAGTAGTCTGATATGTTACTGTCTGATAGTCCGTAGTCCAAAGCATCAATTTTCAATAGGCATACGTCTCGCATTCCCTGTGCATTCTAAATATTTTGCTAACGCTGAATTAAACTGTAATGTTTGCGCCTAGATGCCATCGAGAAGATGGGGAAAATCTATTCATCTTCGCAGCTGATGCGTAATGATCGAGCTTTTTACAAATCTTAGATAAAGCGCAAACACGACCTATTTGTTTTATAGGTAACCTATAAATCCCAAAAGCTACTCCACGTACATCGTTTCATGGTGACAGAGACATTTTTCGCTCCTCCTGTCCGGGAGTTGAAGTGCATCTTCTCAAGCTCCTTGATGAAGACGTCGTTGTCGAGGCGAGACATTCTGGAACACGGAGAATTAAACTTAAGAAATACAGTATGACCCCAGCGAAATACACGGTATTCCATGAAAATTGAAAAAAATTCACCCTTCCAACAGAACAACATTTGACGATAACTTACAGTATCCAAGTGTCAGTCATGCTTTTCGTCTCAGGACACCAGAAAGCTCGTACTTCACATTTCTCCAACTCAGCATTAGGTATTCATCGTATTTCCGTCTCGCCGTGGTTTCTGCTTCACTTTCTCCCTTTCAGCTATGGCAGCTCTCCTTCTCGCCTACATTACTCTCTCTACATCTGCATTAGCTGTAGCGTGTATGATCACGCTCTTCACTCCGCAGGTATCTCATAATTTCCGTCATGAGTATACTAATTCAATTATAGTTCGGATCGATTATCGCCGAGTTTACGACGTACGGAAAGACAAACGAGCAACGTCACAAGAATGTGACCAAGTGGTTCGCGGTTCCTAAAAGGTGAGACACTTTCGATCCGATGAGTAAACAAGCCTTGTTGTCTTGGAGATGCTGCTTTAGTGCGAACCAATGATGAATACGGCAAACAATCACACCCTTTGGGAATGAATACGAAGCGAAGTATTTCTGCTGTATAGTGACACTCAAATGGCGTGAACTTGAATGATGAATGTCGCTTCTCCGAAAATACTTTTAGGGATACTTAATCACGGTATCAGGTGGTTCCGTCACTTCTACCTGCTTGCCGTCCTCACAGTCTCGGCTACTATGTTCATGGGCTACGAATTCTCGACGAAAGCTCGCAAATCGGAAGACTTCGTACCGCATTTGCGGGCTCTCACCAACAAATCCCCGCAGAGTTAGTCTAGATTTATACATTTACATGAGGAAGTACGAGGTAAAAATATTAGATAATGAAGAATAAGAACAAGAAACATTCGCATCAGCAATACCAAGTCTTAATTATGTGCGAGAACTAAGCAATTTGGCTATATTTCTGATCGACTAATTTATGTATTCGATGTTGAGGAGTATGTATGGATGTAGTGATACGGTTTCAGTTTCGTTCAATATGGGAATGACGGTACTCGGTCTCATTCTCTTCCACGTCACTAGAAGGTGAATTTCTGTGTGCCTCCCTTCTCTGGTATCTTTTTAAAATGGCAAACCATAAAACACCTGGTAAAGACTACTGTAGCTTTGCTCCATTGTCATAGTACAGCCATTTGGGACGATGTGACGTTTAAATGGATAAATGAGTATTTCAGAGCAATTGAGACCCTGTTCATCTCAATCTACTCCGACACTTCCATGAACATCTTCCACTACCTCCTGGGTCTCGTCCACTATGCCATCCTTCCCCTCACCATTGCTTGCGAGACACTCGGATTCGCCTCCAAGAGTGGTCAGCGGGTTACTGTAGCTATCTCATTTTGGATACTGTAGGTACTTAAAAACGATAAACTGTAAATGCTAGGGATTACTGTAGCCACCTCCTAGTATTTTTTGGTTGATATTAAAAAAAACAGTCTAACATAGGTATTACCTTTTTCTCTAATTGTAAGGGCCTTACATCAAGGTGCAAGACAATTAGAGCATACGATTCGCGTTGTCGACTTGATTATGTTTCCGGCTGTATATGAAAAGGCAGACCCATTGCTTATATAGATATGGGTGAAACTTATTCATCAAAAATACGCGAATCGTATGCTCTAAAGACAATCGTACTTACAGTATACCCTCTAAACATCTCGGTGGACGGTTGGACACAGATGCAACTCGTCGGCCTCGGTCTCTTCTTCTATGCTAACTTCGAACAGTTCAAATGCGCTCGCTACCTTGCCAGCTGCAGGACAGCTCCTAAGGGTGCGTTTACTTGTCCCACGATTAGGGCTCTAATTACATAGACTAATGTTGTCCCCTAATCTCTACCTTACATAGTTAAAGAACAACCAAACCAGCCATTCTAACATCTGCTTTACTTACTTAGCATTATGTAGGCACCCGTCCTAACGACCGATAAGGCGTTTTCGCCCTTATATGATTATGGGAAACAATGCTTTCTTCATTGATAAGATGATTATTTTATTAAAAGCCGCTAACATTTGGTTTTGCTGACCTTAAGTTCCCATTGGTCCCCCCTGCCGCACACCCCCATCCCACGCACGCTCCCGTCCAATTCGAAATTCGAAATCCAGACACACCTCTCTTCCCGGACCCGAGTCAATCCATTGGCGGGGTACCCGAGTAGTTCCCTCGTATAATGTAGACAATATGCGACGACTTCGTTTGTCAGGGACATTATCTAGCTGATCTCAGCAAAGAGACACACTCTAGTCTAATCTCGGGCTATTTGCGAAAGATGCAGGAAAGACCAATTCTGCAGTCACTCTTTGTCTCTCTCGCTTTTTACAAGAGCAAACGGCTTTGCACGTCGGTTTGACAATATCTCTGTGAAGAGGGAAAGGGGCGACAGCTCGAATGAACTCTTCCTTGTGTTTACTCGCTTCCTCCATACGTCTGGCCATGTTGCGACCAAGAATCGCATGCGCATCTTTAGAAGGACCGGGAATGATGTCGGCTGAGAGGCATCGAATATCTGTAGCATCTGGTGATGGGGTCCGTTAAAATAGCAGTTTAATGGAGAATCATCCTGACGGCTTCGCTTACGACTAGCTTTCGCCACTTGCTATGCAAATTAGCCCCGATTAATCTGGATACGGTAGCCCTCCTTCAGGAGAGCTACTAACTTCCTGCAGTGGCGCTCCCATACGTAGATATCGCACATTTTCGCAAAGCTTTTATTTTGCTGTGAGCTAGCCAATACATGAAACTTTTTTTTCAATAAGTCACCCACCCACGGTCCCTGCATCCTCGTCCATCTATGGTTTGCAGGCGGAAGCCCGTCGTCCGCCCACTCCATTCCCTACGGGGGCTGGTTCGACGTCGTCTCCTGTCCCCACTTCCTTTTCGAATGCATCATCTACGGCTCTCTTCTACTCATTCTTCCATCGGGAGTCGCTGCGTTCAAGGTACGGTAGCATACTGTAGGATGCATCCACAGCTGGAAGTATTTGAGAACCGCTATGTAAATAGTCTTGATGCCAATTCTCTCACTTTTACACACCCTCTCGCCCGATACTCATAGATATGACGATTTACCGAGGGATCTCCTCAATCGCCGATATTTTGCAGTACCTGACGGGTTTCGTTCTCGTGAACCAAGTGTTCGCTGCTCTCATAACTCATCGCTGGTACCGTGGTCACTTCAAGGACTACCCCCCTCAGAGGAGGGCCATCCTTCCCTATATTCTATGAAGGGGATTGTGGTAGATACTACTGTAATGGGAGTTCATTTATGACATATAGACTCTTGCGTTCTCTCGTACTTCGTAATGCTGTTGTGTTGTAGCTATTTATTGCAAAACTTGCCTCATCTCCTCTCAAAAGGACACAATACTTTCGGCTTGGCCACAAAGTTTTTCATAGTCAAAATTGTATGGTATTTAATCTCTTTTGCTTTTTGTTGTGTTTGCTTTGGTGTGATAGTTGTCGATATCCCTGTTTTATCTACTTTAGCCTTGCTTATTAAGCATACGGTAGCTTTCCGAGTAGAACCCCTAGTCTGTGATTCTTGCATTCTTTCCTTCTACACTTGTATTGCCGCTGTATAGATCTGTGGATAAAGTAATCTATCAATAGGGAATACGGTAGCTACCTTTGTCCTCTAGGAGTGTTTTCTTGTTCTTGTTCGGTGTGATAATCTTGTCATCGGATGGTCTTATTCCATCTCTGACCACTCGTCTCCAACCCCTTTAATCCTCTTCCCTAAGGGGATCGTCTTTAGGTGTTCTCACGGGGGGTCAATAGACCCCCGAGGGGAATGGGATGTATAGTACAAAGGGACTCGCGATTCGTGGTCGGCTTCGTAGATGGAGTTCACGCTACATGAGATAACAAGCTGCAGACCTAAGGGTTCGACTGATGATTTTTGAATTCTAAAAAGAAGTGAGTAGAATCTAATGTTATCGTGGAATTTTATGGAAGAGTCATTTGATCAAATTCTACAGCATAGCCAAATGATATTATACGATTGAAACATAACCAAATATGCGATTCATGAGTTGCAGAGAAAAATGGCCAAGTTAGGCCAGCTATTTCTGTACTGTCTCGTCACTCTCGTCACTCTCTCTATTGTATTTGTGCTTGCCGTGATTCAAGAGGGGTCACATCTGTTTGGATGCGGTGAGTCTATCAGTATCCAAGGGAAGAAGAAGATCAGAGGGAGGGAGGTAAAGGGGAGGGGGAGGGAGAGGATACAGAGAGAGAGAGAAAGGTAAAGGGGAGAGAGAGTGACCACTCCCTCTCTGGAATCCGCGAGTCTCCCCTCCAACTGAATTGACATAACCGTGAACGGAGAGACAGCGCCGCTCTATAGTCATCTCCCCTCTTCTCATTTCTCATGAGATATCTACTTCCCTTCGGCCTATTGTTATTGGCTATACGAGGTTCGCTAATTATCTTACTGATTATAACATCTTGTCGAGTAGAAGATAAGATAAATCACTTTCCCTTATTACAATCCGTATTATAAAATGGTAATAATTGAAAAATGAATCACAATTTTTAGCAAGAATTCTCAGCTATAAATAATTTGAGGTTCGGCAAGTCGTCAGAAGAGTTGTCGTGGAGAGAGTGACTGCAGTGAGGGCACCTTCTGTTTCGAGGGAAAGTGTCGAAAGACCCCGTGTACCGTCAGCAGTCAGTGTGAGGAGGTATACGGTAGTTTTAGGGGACTACCGTAACCCGGCCTGATTCAGGGAGAGGTGTGCAAGTACGCTGACGTGCGGGGCAAGAGGAGGACGGCTTGCGTACCCTTCGACGAGTCCAATACGAGCATCAGCAGCAAACGTACGTTGGGGGAGGTTGTAGAAGGCCTGAAGGGCTCAGAGTCCTCGCAGAGAGTTCACCTCACAAGTCTATTGAAAATATGCAATTGAACCAAATACTAGATAAGCAAAGTGCTTAGTTCTTTCTCGGGGCAGGTTATTTGCTATACCCTAATCCCCTACACAAGAAATATGTTTACCCTTGGTGTATGGTATGCTTATGCGCTAGTTCATTCTTAAAGGGTCCCTCCAACCATCTCATTCATTTCAAGAGCCCTCCAACCATCTCATTCATTTCAAGAGATAACCAATTAAGAGCGGTTGATTGATTGTGAAAGACAAGAATGGAATGAAGAGACACAGACAGCGAGAGAAAAATGCATATGGTAGATATTGCCTGGAGGGGCCGTTTAATCTCCGTGGTAGTCATCTATATCGGTCAACCCCAAACCCCATTACGCGTACAGGGTAGATAAATTAAACTAAATTAGCCCCCAACTATGTATTATCGAAAAAGTTCCGTCAGTAAACTCCTTCCTACTTCATGTGGTCTCTGTATGAGAAAACTATGGAAAGACTTAACTACTAATGAGCTGATATCAGCGATGGACTGTCTCATCTTCAGATCGTTTCTGTTCGGGAGGGGGCAAAGCCGTGTTCAACTTCGACATGCGGCTAGCGACGTGCGACCACAAGCAACTGTGCCCTGAGGGGGCGGTCTGCAATCCCCTCTACGGAGTCTGCTGCACGAGTACGAACCACCTCACAGCATTATAGGCCAAACCAAATATATCAAAACGCGAAACTGTACTTCGAATTTAATTATTACGATTTTGCAAATGGTCCCGCACGGATAGACTCATCCGAACGGTTCCCCTTTACGATTACCAGCCCGTGCTACAGAGCAAGAACGCTAAAAGGTACCGGTGAAAAGGACCCAGAAAGACTGCTGCAAGTTGATCCAACGATCACGGTTCATGCATCATTCTCAATGTGTCGCTTTGCCAAAGGCAGATGAACCCCGTTGACCATAACGACTCGTCTGCATAATTCTAGATTGTATGTATCAAACATTTTGCCAGAGGAAATGCGACGTATGAAGGCACAGCATTTGACGAGTGCAGATCAAGAATGTTGCGTGAAACATAACCCATTGCAGAACTTCGAACGTGTCCCCTTCCCTCCAAAACGCAAACGAATACGAAGAATGGAAGGCCATTCATGTGCCAGATGAAGGGAGGCACGAAGCTTCAGGTATACTGTAACTCTTCGCCATCGTTTGAATTCTCTCGCTTCCCGCCCAAAAGTAGCCATTGAAGTGCCCGCGGAACGGGTATTGCGAGACGCAGACGGGATTCTGCTGTACGAAGGTGACGGAGGAGGAGAAGAAGAAGGAACTGGGAAAGAAGGAAAAGGTTGGCACGGCGCCAAGGATGGAGGAGGGGAAGGAGAAGGTTCAGGAGACGAGTGAAGAGGAGGGAGGATCGATCGGCGATCTGATTGAGAAGAAGGAGAAGGGAAGAGGTGAGATACGGTTATCTCATGCGGAGATGTAGTTAAGCTTTGGTATTTATCTTAGACTTTGTTGTTTTATTTATGACTGTCTTTGGAGCTATTTCACTACTAGCCAATACTGAATCCCTCTCAACAGAGGTGAATCGTCCGTGGAGGGGTTCCTCCTGCCAACCGGCCATTGGCTGTTCGGGAAATGCTGCCTGTATCTGCACGTCCAAGAACAACTGTCGGTACGGTAGTCGAGAGGTTACGGTAGACTACAGTGTAGTGTACGACTCCTTTTATCTTGACACACTTGATTCCTACCGTACGTCTCTTCATTATTTTGGAGTGGACTGGGCATGCCACACTCTTGCTTACGGTAACTTGACCACAGTACCTCTTGAGATGCGAATGCGCGGCCGAATTCGGGTATACGGTAGACGCAGATGGAAAGACGTGTCAAAGGATCAGAAGAAGGCTGAAGGTTGGCTGGAAGATAGGCAATCTCTCTCATCTCTTTGAAGATCCCTCTAGTCTTTCTCTCTCGATTCAAGGTGTACTTAAGGAAAAGTGCAAGTCTGATATGGAATGCTCCGCCGCCTTCTCCGAATGTGCGACGGGAGGGTGCAGGTATGGAGGGATGGAGAGGCTGCTCTTTTCCATCTAGACAATCAAGTATATCCCTTTGCAAATGACATAAAATCAGAGGGATACACATGGTCCCGACATAATATTCTCGGAGATTTCTTAGCATTAGCTACTAGAGTTGTTTTACAGATGTAAGAGGGGCTTCCAACGTGACGGTGATGGAGGATGCAAGCCCATTAGTGAGTATATCCAGACTCGCGAGTCGACTCGGCTCGAATATGTTTCATCTTATCTATATAACAAGTACTTTCCCAAAGAACAGATGCTCTTCTCAAACGGTCTAGTTCTCAAACCTAGTGTAAAGTCGCCCGTGCCCCTCCCATCCCCCATCCTATTTGCAGACTATCAATGTGTGAACAGACAGGCGCCCCTCGTCCAGGACAATGCCGTTGTCACCTGCAACCTTCGAATGGTCAGCCGACTCCCACCACGACTTCCGCGTTACGGTACAATCATGGTCATTGCAGAACAACAAGCAACGTTCGCGTAGAGACCGGGGATCGTTTGAAGAGTACATCTTTGGGACAGCCTTCCAAGGTAATGAGGATACGGTAGGAGTACTGTAGCAGGGTACGGTATCAGATAACGAGACTCTGGCTGATGCGACTTATCGAGACAATGAGAGGGACGACTGCCCCGATGGATACTACTGTGTTCCTGTCTTTGATAACGCACTCAAGAAGGGATACTACCAGGTAGATGCTTATCTTCTGTTCAACTCTACGAGATTCGAAGGAAATTTTCTCTTGAGCTTTTTTAGTCGTATAAGCCGTATAACATTGCATTTACTATCCCCTCAGGGCTCATGCCCTTCCCTATCGCAATTCCCTCAGGGCTTCTGCTGTCCCACCCCCGCCGAGGTGGTCCCCGTGTGTCCCGTGGGAGTGGCCCACGACTCTTCGGCCTACCCCGAATTCGGCTGCAAAGAGTGTCCCTCCGACCACTACTGTCACAGAGATGCAATCTCGACGGATAAGGAGGTAAGAGAAGGGGAAGGGTTGAGGGAAGGAGAGAAGGGAGAAAACGGAGATGTTCACAGCTTATTGGTTAGCAAAGTTGTGGGCGAAATACGTGAAGCGTGCAGACAAGGTAGGAAGGGCAATGACTGATTTTTCATCCCTAATAGCACATCTGTAATCTCTCGAACCCTGACTATTATTGTGCGTTGAGATCTGCTGCCCGAAGCCGTGTCCCTCCCTGGAGGACATCTATCTGGAGGGACAGTGCCTGTCCATTGCTTACTATGGAGACTCCTGCACCGTGGGTTCCCTTTACATTAGGGATACTGACTATGAGCTAGAGAATAAGGAGCGGTTTTTTTCATTAGCCTCCTCTTATTATTGGACGAATCAGAAACTTCAGTAGATGTACTACAGAAACCGTTTATTCCCCTCCTCTCTAGTGGCTGTTCCTCCAGAGTGCATGACTACATACCTATCTATTGTGTCACCGATCTTCAGCGTGTGAATCGCTTGATCTCACTTGACCCCGTGTATCTATTCGTCTCCCCCCTCCCTCTAGACATTTCCCCCGTTCCAGACCTCAGCCCAGTGTACGTACAACAAAGAGGCTTCGAAGGAGGACGAGTACACTCAAGTGACTCCGATGGAGTGTGCACAGAACATCTGTCAGTGTCCCGCTGGATACACCTTCAACGAGGGACACTGCATACGTAAGTGGACCAGAGATCAAGGATGAAAGAGCAGAGATCAAAGATCAAAGAATAGAGATCAAAGATCAAAGATTTAGGAGTAATGTGCACGGTGGGCCTGAGAGGAGAGCCGATGGTGGACCGTTTCAACAACCTCATTCGATGCGATCGAAGTGGGGACTGTGCCCTGGGGCATATGTGCGATCCGAATACGAAGGTCTGCTGCAAGGGAGTCAATCGTGAGTCGCTACGGGATTCAGTTTTACATTGAAGTAGATTGGACGTTTGAGAACTATAAATGCCGCTAAATATGTGTTTAGGGTGCCCGAAGGACTACGTAGAGACGGGACAACTGTGCACCGACGATAACTGCATGTGAGTATACGGTATTCCGAGGGGATTACGGTAGAATTCGTGCAGGGGTCCCACCGAGATCTGCCATCGAACCTCCAAGGGAAAGGCGAAGATTTGCTGTCGCATGGAAGACGCGAGCACTGAGTACGGTAGAAGGGACGAGGAATCGGAGTAGAGACCAAGCTGCAAAGTACAGACTACAAACTACACTCTAGTCTACGAACGCCTACTTTAATAAGAGACATTCACTCACTGCATAAGCCGCTCATTCCAATCCATACAACGCCGCTCCTCAAACCACGCAATATATAAATCAGGTTTGACAATACTATATAATAAGTAATAATTGTTCCTCTAGATATTTTATGAAATGAATATCTTGTTGCTGGTATTCGATTGTTCCATCTGTGATGTACACATTTGTTCACCTTCTTGATAAATGACTTACCACTGTTTTACGTCAAATAAGAAAAACATACCCGTTTACTCCATTGATAATTATTCTAGGTACCTTTCGTATTATAAGCTATTGCTCTTCAAAGTATTGAAATAGCTTCCCCTCTTATCCCCTTTTTTCCTCTTTTCGAAACGCTTGAGACGTGCCTCCTTCGTGGGCCCGTAATATCCATCGTGGTCTAGCCATGATTATAGTCGTCCGATTCCGCGATTCGAGATGACTAAGAGGGAGGGAGGGGGAAGGGAGAGTCGAGAGGGGCAGATTGCATTGTGGAGGGAAGGATATAGTGGACTGACTAAGGAACGGACATAAAAAGCATGAAATATGGAGGGGAGCTACTCAACACAGAGAAGCTGATGAGAAATGAGAGGGTTGGGGAGGATATGGGGAGGAACAAAGGGAGAGACGGATGATTACTACTGCCACTCTTCTTGTCTGATATACCTAACCCTACGACTTTACTTCACGAACATTTATCAATCTATCCACGAAGGGAAATTGCAAGAAGCGGAATAAATGTACTGGAGCTGACAATGAGCAGACGAGTTATGTTTGCCAATATTTAGACATTTTAGAAGTTATCTTTGCTTAGAAGTTTTCATAATTTTAGAAGTTATCATTACCTTTGGCGATGAGACGTATCGCACATCTAAATTATTTATAAATCGTAATCTTTATACTGGTTCGTCTGTACAACTATAAAGATCCAGTTGATATTTTACCGAAGACATAGAGGGAATATTCTCGTGAACGGCCATACAACTCCATAGTCAGCCGTTCTCTCCATGTCTTTCCCATCACCCCCCCCCCCCCGCTTCCTCCCCCGTCTAGATTCATTCTCTCCTCTCCTTCGTTCCCCTTCTCCTCCTCTCCCTTCTTCCCTTACCCATTCCCTCTCCCCCTCAAGGTTCGAGTATTAGTCATCGAGAAGGAGTGTGAGTGGCCTCTCATGTCTGGGAATTCTTCTTCCCTTTTCTTCTTCTTTTCGGTCTTTCCAGTATCTTCTAGAAACCGCACCTTTACATGGTCATGCTGCATGCTTAGACATACCTGTCGTTATAACTAAGGGTGCGCAATATGACAATGACAGTCTGGCATATTAGTACTCGGTTTATGGCTTATACTAACGACGACTGCTAGTCGGTCCATCAGTGATATACCCCCCTAGTCCCTCAGGGCGAGTCAATTCCCCCTCCGGTCATATTCCCATCTCCCCGTTCCTTCTCCTCTTCCAATCTCCCTCCATAATAGCCTCTTCTCCTTCTATCATGCATTGCTTATAATCGACTAAGTGTCAATTCCATGCTCTTCCCCTCACAAAGGAGAAGACGACTTGTTGTCGAGATTCGATGAGCAGATGATGGTGATGCGAAGAGCTATGAGATAGATACGAATGAGGGGGGGAAGAGACCCCTTCCATATTTAGCATACTGCTTCTTGTTCTGGACTACAACCTTATGTTTCATTGCCTTATGAAAATTATAATGAAACCTGCATCTCATACAGCTTGGAATCATTTGTTGGATCGCATTTGTGCCTTTGATTTCGTTCCCATTTTCAACACAACATCGCAGTATGACGTGTATCTTCTGCAAGTCGTCACTTAATTTCTCGTGTTCTCTGCAAGCTTTTCCTCTTCTCCCACACGTATTGTCTTTCCCCTCGAACATTCGCTATCTTTCCATATCTTATTCGATTCTTGCATATTCCTTCCCCCCCTTGTCTCGTTACTCTCCCCCACAACGAGATACATTCGAGCGTGCGAATCGGAAGCCTGAGATCGACGGAATGGGACTCGAAATGTTGTCACTGCACAATACGGTTGGTCAGGACAGCAGGGGTTGAAAACCGAGCGATCTAAGATTATCAGAGCGAGAGCTTGGGCATATCTGGAAAAAAATTAAGAGAATCATTAAAAGATCGTGTTTGGTTTTACCACTGCAGGACACAATCGAGCATTACCTTCTTATCTATGCTTCAGAACTCGGTTGCATGAAAAGAGCCTGATAAATAGTCAAGCTAACACGATAAAATTGAAATGGATATCACCGAGGAATGATAAGATTACCGCGAGTTGAGTAAATAAGCCTCTTCAGGTGCACGATCAGTACGGAAAGGCGAATTCTCTGCAAGAAACGAACAGGAGACTGCTCATCGGGGCTGGCATTCTCGCAGTCTACATGTTCATTGGTAAATTGTAAATATAACCCCCCCGAAATTCGCTTAATGCAAAGGAATGACAAGGAAATGGAGCGCCAATCTCTCAATTTCGTCGTATCTTTTGATTAAAAGCCTGTGCTTTTGAATGATGAGTAATCTGCGAAATTGGAGATATGCAAAATGTGCAACGGTTTCTTCAGGGGCCGTGACATTTGTACGATTGGAGCAGCCATATGAGCGAATCGAACGAGAAACCTACGGGGAATACATCCAGAACTGGAGAGGACGACTCGTCACTGCGGGATTCACAGGTTTGCGAATAAATCACTAGCTACTGTAACTTTTTAAACTTTGGGCTATGGTAACTCTGTGTGGAATTTATCGAATTTTTGCCGACAACTAGAATTCTAGCTAGAAAACATGCATTTTTAATTTTTTTTGCTGTTTTGCCGTTCTAATCGTGTTCGTTGTAATTTTGGTATCATGGTGTAGTGTGAAGTCACCTGAGTGTGATAAGGACAGACGCGACCCCAGTCAGCTCCTTATCAGCACAATTATGGTCTCCCAAAGTCAGTTATCGGTCGCTCCGCTTCCTTTTGCCTTTCTTTAAGGCTTTAGTTCAACGTTATTTTTTTCTTTAATGTCTTGCTCAAAGAGCTAGTTGTTGTTCACCTACCCGAACGAGTTTCCATGATCCTCTCCCCTAGACACTGTAATACTGTTCTGTGCGGTTCTAAATTCGGATATTTTTCATTCCTTGGAAGAGCTCATGAAGATTGGTTGAATTACCGTGAGTGAGAATGTCCGTATTTAAAATCGGAGTGATTGTCAGATGATTCGTCGACGGTATCTCGGTCCCCAGTGTACCTTCATCCTACTCACTCTCGTTCTAACCATTGCCTATTTCGTCTTCGGGACCTTCATATACATCTACCTCGAAGGAGAAAATGACCAGAAGTTTCGGCATGACTTCACTTCTTGGCTGGACAACTACAAGAACCAACGGAATCTGTCCGGTCCGTTTCCTTTGTAATTCTGTTGTGTCTCCGTGCAAAGTCACATCATTTCTTAATCCAATCCCCCTCAGTCGTAGTGTGATTGTGTTAGTCCAGTTCGCTCCTGGCACTTTTGTTCCGGAAAAGGACTACGTTCAGATGGAATGGGTGGATAAGAAAAATCATGAGATATTTCTAAAAAAACATTTAGATGAGGATGTAGATGAACTGCTCACGAACGTGTACCAAGCAGTGAAGAACGGAATGTTCCTGACTGGAGAAAGGTAGGGGTTTTTGGAGATGTGCAAATGAATGATTTTGATTGTTATATTTCGCATTTCTTTGATAAGTGAACATCCTGGTTTCTATAAATACTGAGTAACGAAATGTTCTTCCCATAGCTACGAGTTCAGTGGAGAACATCTTACAAGACTTTGTTATGACAGCTTGATTTTGTGACTGATTTTACAACTAAGTAATTGCTAGATTTTACATTGCATGGGGAATGTTTTCGAAAACATAACTTGTGTGCTTGAGATACAACGAGACGAACTGGTCCTTCGGGCAAGCCTTCTTTTTCTGCGGAACACTCTTGAGTACTGTAGGTTCGTATATCATATTTTTGAATTTATAATTTATCATGCCCACTTGGTAGCCAATACTATTGTGCAAGCTAGCATAGCACAAATCAGGGAGTCAGTGAACAAAGGATGAGAAGGTCTTCCCCTCAGGTTACGGTCGTATCTCTCCTCGTACGCCCTCGGGCAAGTTGTTCACAATCTTCTACTGCCTCTTCGGCATTCCCCTCACTCTCGCCTTTCTCTCTGCTCTCGTCGCCAAATTCCGACAGCCGAGTCACTGGTTAAGGGCGAAGATGAATGCGAAGTTGGGAGATAGAGCGACTGCCGGACAGATACAGGTATACTGTAGGGGGAGGGGGGGTGCGGTAGATTTCTGACGCTGACCACGGTTGTAATGTGTTGGGGGGTACTGTAATTCTCTGATTCTCATGCCAATCCATGACATATGCCAGCTACCATATCACACAGTTAGTACTTGCTTGTATTTAATAGTTATTTTGACTAAGAAGCAGCTGCAACTAAACCCTTGTTCTCCTCCAATAATGGTCGATTATCCGACATTCCTTGCAGATCCTCCATTTGACTTCTCTAATTGTCTTCCTCCTCATCTTCATCTTCCTCATTCCCTCCGCTCTCTTCGTTCTCATCGAACAAGATTGGGGATTCCTCGATGCCATATACTACTGTTTCGTGTCTCTCACCACGATTGGATTGGGCGACTTCGAGCCGGGTACGGTAGTTATTGATTGATCGATTGGTTGATTGCAGGAGAAGACATATCGTTGATTTAGTGCTAGTAAGAGAAAATTTATTGTTAATTATTTTAATTACTGACGGTTTAATGAATATAATTTATTCTCTATCAGGAGATAATTACGATCAGCCTCTACGAGGGTTCTACAAAGTGATGTGCACAGGTACGCTACTTCATCTTCTTGCTTGACTGCACGCATACCTGTAGACCCAATTATTGTAATTTTGGGAAGGTCAAATTTGAGAATTATTTTCAAAAAAAGTCATGTGATTTTTTGTATAGTGGTAGGGCTGGTTCTTTTAAGAACCAGCCTTCTTGGTTCTTTTTTTAAAAAATACGGTCTGCAAAGTTGCCCATGAGTATAAGCATGAAAAAATGTCAAAAAGTGGAATGTGCTACGTAGCCCTCTACATGCAGGCTATCTGCTGGTGGGATTGACGTGTATGATGCTGTTCCTGGCTACTCTCTATGACATTCCCGAGATGAACATCTCTCGCTTCTTCCTCGTCGAGGAAATATTCGATGACGAGGAAACACCCTTCAACAAGGTGAGCAATAGACATGCGGTGCATCCTCTTGCATTTATAGATTAATGCTCAATTTGCAATACTTTTCATGCTCGTGGAATGACGATGAGCAATTTTCTAGAGGAAGACCTTATATGTAATTGTGAGTTGGTTCTTTCAGTCTACCAGTATATCGTACTCCCGACAGAAGAACGATACGAACGGTAACGGGTTGTGTGCCGGATCGACGTCCGCTTCGCACTCGTCGACCGATCTGTATGCACACTAGGCACCGACTACCGCAATCTACTCTAACCACTACCGTATCCGTATGATTTACCGATTTACTTGGGTGTGCTGCAATAACATTTTCGACCAATCTACGTAGACACTAGTCTATGCATTACTTGTGTGATAGAATGTGCTACAATAACACTAGCTAAGAGATGAATTATGCGTGCCAAGCCGTTAAAGGAGCCGGCCCACGAGTACGGTAGGATTTGAATTCCCGCGCTACTCTGATATATCAATTTATGCCTTTCCGCCCATCTTTTCCGATCGTTATTTTCACCAAAATGATCGGAACAGTGTAAAAAATTATTGTGTCAGGAATCAGAGCTCTATCTCATCTCAGTCAGCTAATATATTCGATTTTGTAGAAAGCGCGTTGCTCTTTGGACCTTCAGTACTCCGCGGAGAGTGAATGAAATCGCATAAAACTCGGAATACCCGATCAGGATGATTAGATCTACTGAATGACGTAAAGAGCGATTATGGTCAGAAACTCGTGGTCCGGCTCCTTTAATCTGTGTGCATCTTCAACTAATACAATCATTTATGCACCTATTCCATCCTTCTATTTCTTTCCAACGTTGTTCATCGCCACGTGTGGTAGTCTATGTATCCTCGGTGTCTCTCCCGTATTACCGTAACCCTTCTCGAATCAGAGATCGCATCTTCAGATTGTCCATCACAAACTACCTATATCAAAAACCTCTTGCCATGATCACTTTACTTCTTCCTTTTTCTCGGTTGTACTAACATCGATGCAGTTCCATTGTGCTTGTGTGAATAACCCTCTTCTCTTCCTTCTCTAATTTCTCTTCAATTGTGCACAATGCGTTCCTTTTGTGTCAAATGTCTCTTCTGTAGCCATTGTTTTGCTGTACTATTTCACGAAATTACTCGTAACACATAATGATAAACAGTTGCATGTTCTCTTTCTTTGCCTTAAAAATGCGATTTGCCTCTCGAGAACTTCCTATCTCATTCATTTTTCTAAAGCAAAGAATTGCACAAATGCGATAAGCTATTTGAGCGCTAACTACGGTAGGTCCATATTCCGGTGTTTAGCACGTTCGACACATGTCACAACAATCGACAGTTCCGCATTTCCGGTCCGGCTTTGGCGCGCATTTTTAAAACCTTTTTTTTAAAAGTTCTTTTTTACGCTTTAGTTATCGCTTGGTATATTCATTGTTAATCTCGTTAATTTCTCTCCGTTTCATTGCCCACCAAACCGTTCCCCGTCTATTGTTGTTCTCTTCAGTCCTCGTCATCTCCCTTTGACTCACCCGAACCTTCTTTGTCTCGAGGCACAGGGCACTGCCGCAGGCACTGCTGTGCTTTGACCGGTCAGTACTCTCTGTATTCCCTCTCCCTCACCACTCTCTCCTTCCCTCTGATCTCTCTCCCTCCCGTTTACCTCTGTAACCCTCCCTCTGTCCTTTCTCTTTCCCTGTAGTCTCGTCATGTAGATTACCCATACCGATAAGGAAGGGTAGAGGGCACTCTCCATTTCACTTTTGCTTGCTCTTTTCATCGCGTGTCGCCGGTAAGTTTCTGGGTCTTTCATCAAGGAAATTTAAAGGCTTCGGTAAGGAAAAGGAAATGACGAAAAAGCTTCCATTTTGCGCGCGCTTCTTATCTATTTATTCTCTCAAAATGTGTGTGTCTTCTTGTTATTTACTAATTACGTCGCTCATTAGAATAGGCGTCACAGGCAAACAAGGCTTTATCGCTATACTCTGCTGATCGCATCTTCTCTGCTTCATGAAATTCTGTCTCTTTATTTTGTGTTTTGTTGCTTTCCTTGAATACTTCCTCGTAGATAACGAATTCCGTGCACGCTTCAGTATCTCCCTCCCCTCTCTTTTTCACAGTCTAACAATGCTTTCCCTTCGGGAGATCGTTGCCGTTCAATTATTTACGTGTATCCTCGCGCATTCGTTAGTTGTTCTACCTGTGATGAAAGAGTGTGGGGGGGGGTGTTTACGTGTTATTCCTCTTTCCTCTCCTTCTGTCCTCTCATCCTCCTATTTCCCTTACTATAGCCCCTGTATACCCAATTGCGCCGTGAAATTGGCTGCGGTTGCAGTCATACACGGGCACGGACCCGACAGTCGTGACAGGTTGGCCCCTCTTTTTGCCACAAATTTAACTTGGTAGGCACCAAATTATACATGATACTTAATTGGTAAGCTAACACGATAAAGCTGCCCACGTATGGTTCCAGTAGGTGAATTCAAAAAGGGGGAACGCCTGTTTTGGGTCGGGTCTTTTTTGGCTATTTGTATTTAAATTGTATGGATTATATATCTTGTTTTACTCTTTTGCCTCTGAAAATGCCTCTATTCCTATCGTTCTCTCACCTTCCGTCTTCCTCTCATCTGATCCCAGCCATTATCTGTGTAAGAGTCAAGTCCACGTGTGCCTCTTCCCTCCAGTTGGTGTAGTCGGTTTCTCCGAATCCTCAATATTATCTATTTTCTGAATATTTCCATCTCGTAGTCTTGTCCTTCCTGAATCGCGGCTTAACTCGATTGGAAGCATTATTTTACTATTTTTTCCTAATTTATAAGATCATCCTAACTGCTGTCGATCGGTTAAGGTGTGATCCATCGAAAGCTTACCAAGCAGCTTTGTTTAGTTGCCAGGCTCTTCCCATATCTCCTCTTCCCTTATGGGATGTCCTTCCCTCCCCACATCTTACTCTAGTATCCCATCATGTAACTGGTTTGTCCTTGGTAGTCTTTTCACCTTCTTCTTCCTTCTTCCCCTTCTCATTCCTTATTCTTTCCGTATCTCTTCAGTATCATCTCATTTCTCACTGCTGCCAGTACTGTCCTTTGTAGTTTTTCGTCCCTTTCCTCTCTCGATTCCATCTCAGTTTTCGCAGTTCCCTCTCTCACTCCCCCCCCCCTCCTTCCCTCCCTCTCAACTATTTCTCTCTCGAGTACTTTCATCTCTGTCACAAGGCAGTAGATACACACACGGGTTAACCGCCTCCCTTTCTCTCCGACTATTCGGAGCCTTTTATCTCTCTAACATTTCGAGTCTTTTGATTTCTTAACTCTCTTCAGCTGCACTGACTTCGTTCTGAAGCTCTGCTTTTTTAAGACGACGATATTGTAGGAATTTAGGTAGACATATTTTCACACAAGTGCTCAAAAATGTTTCGAAATGCAAGGGGTGGGGGTATATCTGTATAAGGGGATATATGGGTATATCTCGGGTTCAGTATAGCATCGATGCGTTGCTTTCGCTTACAATTAGATTCCTTCCTGTCCAGGTTGTGTTTCATTCCTCGACTCCGTTTCCTCCTGGAAGATGTCATTTTGTACACACGACCAATTGCGAAATAGCCGGCGATCTCTTATTTGCTCTAGTTCCCATGATGGCGTGAGTGGTCTTTGGTTTGCCTGTCTCATTGGCAACAAACTGTGCGAATCGGAGCTTAAGAGGGCATTTTTTATCTGACAATGAGCTGGACTTGCACCGTTAGAAAACTATGTATTGCGTTTAGAATGTCAGCCATCAACGTTAAATAAAGCTTGAGATTCATTAAGGAATGAGTGTATTGTATTTTCGTGTGAGTATCTCTTTCGCCTGTCTGTAGTATATCTGTCGCAGTAATGCGCAGTGCAATCTGTCATTGTATTGTGTTGTGCACGCTGCCATTCGTATTCTTCCTCGTATCACACAGAGAAACATGCGTGTGCTCATTGTCACTGTCTGTCTGTTCGTACTCTTCACGTGTGCATGTGTGTCTCTTCACTCTCTCTCTCTCTCTCACTTCCACTTTTCGTATCGTCTTCGTATTCTTGCATGTTCGCATTGTTTCGCTCGTTTCCTGCCAACTTTGGCAGTTGCAGAGACGAGTTATTTAATTTAATTCGGTTGAGTAATTGGAAGTACTTGCAAGATGTAAGGGGGTAACATATTAGTGAACTAACAATAAACGTATCCCAACAACATGTAAGCAAGCAGAAGTGAAAATCGCATCTAAACATATAGCTACTAACATAGAACAAAATATAGACCTATCAATAAGATAGACAAACCTATCTGCAAACACATAAGAAGACAGTAGGAACTAATCTGGAAGAAGTGCTCTTGCTGTGAAGAGTGAGCGTGAGGGAAGAACACCCGTGTAATATGATCCAACTGAGCCCTCCCTCGGATATTACACATGACAGCTGGCCGTCTCATAAACAGCTACTAAAGGAGATGATCGAGTTGGCAAGGATGCTATCTCCCTTTATGGTTAGCAGAGCTGTTCCAGAAGTTGCTATATACCGCGAGGAATGTATGCGAAATATGAACCAGCTCACTGATGAGACTTTTCCGTCGATATAATTATGCAACAATAAACAGACTGATTATTCAAAGAATTGGCACGCTTCTTTCGCCTCACATCACTTTAAAACATTGCTCCCTCTTGTGATCTCGCGAGAGACACATGAACCTAACAACCAGCTCAACCACTTTAAAACGTCATCCACATATAAACATTTTATAACAGAAATCGCTCAACGAAACGAACTTATGTTCAACAACCGAATCAAAGAAATTGAAGAATAACAAGATCAGGGAAGTCTCTGAAAATATGTTGACTAGCCAATTGATGGTAACTTTCGTGAACATTGATTCGAATGTGACTGTTGACCGTCCTTGGGGAAAACGATTAAAAGAAGGGGAAGAAGTGAGAGAGGAAGACGGAAGAGAAAGAGAGAAGTGGAGGAGGGATGACTTTTCAACGGGAGTATCAGTTGTCTCGAGAGTTGAGAGGGGCGAAGAGGGTGATTGAGAGGGAAGAGTACGAGGAAGTAGAGGGGTGACTAGTCAGGCCAATCAATCGGGTGATACTCTCTCTGGTCATCTCCCCCAACCCCATCCCCTCGCCTCATTCGAATAGCTTGTCTAGCACGAAAGCCATATGCGGTCGTATAGCATCTGCCAAGCGCGCTTCTCTCTCCGTCCCTTTTCCCTCTTTCTCTCTGTCCCTCCTTCGCGCTTTCCCGTCCCATCGATCCGAACGATGTTGTTGGTAACTACTCGAGTCTCTTCTCCCCTTCTATGTACCCTTTGGTTTCCCTCGTGGACCTCTCGTGCCTTGTCTCTCGTACTCTTCTATTCAATAGCGCAAATTCATTTTGCCCTTCCCTCCCCCATTGTTTCTCTCCCTTTTGTCTCTCTTTTCCTTCCCTGTTTCGTCTGTTCTCCATTCTTCGAAAGTGCTTATTAGTTAACTGTTGTCTGCTTCAGTTTAGTCTCCTTCTAATAATAATGAACCCCCTGGGATCCTACCCTTTTTTAAAGCTAAACGTTCATTACCCAAACAGCTTGTTTCGCCGAAAGCAAATTGTGTTTGCTTTTTTAAAGATTCAATTAGGGGGAAAACGAGCAGAGTTGTTTTGGAGGCTTCGGCTACAGACTCGTTTACGCGATTACTCTCTCGTTTTTCCTTCAATATTCTGATCTTCCGTGTGAGCGGGGTTCGTCCCTTTTTAAAGTAGATGTGAAGTGGAAGAGAGGACGAGAAGAGGATTAGGGTGAGGGAGTGCCTATGCCATGTCTCCTCTCCATTGATTCCACGGGGAGAACCTTGCGAGAGTGAGATAGAGAGTGGCAGGTTATTAATACTGTAGGGAACACCATGACTGTACACATGGGAGGAATACATTACGGGTGTTCTCCATACTAGGAAAGATGTCTTTGGCCGCTGAATAGCAGATTGCGAGGGTGGGAATAGACGAGAGTGCGATTACTGGCAGACATCCAGTTATAGATGGATTGGCAGGTTGATCTAGTCTTTGCCTTGTCAGTGCATTCAGTCTGCACTCTGCTCACCTATGCATCGCATTCATTGGATTGCGAGAGAAAGAGATTTGCAGGCTCTTATTGAGAGTACCTGCCATTGAAGGCTGGCTGAAATTGGGGGGTGGGGTTCAAAGCTAATTGCGCAAATCGACGTAGTATTCAACAGTTATTATTGCCCTCGATGACCACGGAATTTAGGGCTTATCTCCTCGAATTGACTGATAGATTTGTTATCAGAGGATGTTTCAACGCTTTTCCGCGTTGGCTCGCTTTTCATGGCTCATTTTACGAAATTGAGTAACGGATTGATTTATTGCACGATAGGTCCTTGTAAGTCCTCTGCTTGTCCACTATTGTGCATCGATTGTTCCGAACAAATAGCAAGAGGGGAGAGAACAGCTGTGATTAGGGCGCATTGTTATTAGCTCGCATCTGCTATTCACTCTCCCTATCTCTTTTCCTATCTCTCCCTTATAAACCCGGCCTGTCAGCCTATCTTCCCCTTTTACCAGATTGAAAGTAGCTCCATTCCCAGATTACAAGTATGAGAGAATGTCCAACGATTCCAATCATTGTCAGGGATTCGATAAAGGGGAGTAGTACAGCCCCAGCTATCTCCCCTGTATTCTCCCCTGATCCTCGACTGATTCCCCTGTGCTCCCATTCCATCCCTCCTCTTCAATCTCTTCTTTATCTTCTTCTTCTTCAGTCTCAATTCACTCTCGGGATAGCCATCCCCTAGTGAAGGTTAAGCACCGTTTTCCCTCTCACTCCCTCGTTTCCTTTTCTCTCTGCACGTCTGGTCACTCTCTCGCTATACCACAGTCTCTCTCACCCTCTCTGCTTCTCTGTCCTCTCTTGTTTCTGCGTACAACGAGACGCGCAAACTGTCCCATCTCCTGGGTTAATACTCACTAAGCAATACGCTCAACTTTAATGTCTCAAAATAGCCTATCACGGGTGTACTGAATAGCCCACTCGCTCTTCCCTCTTCCTTAGCATAAATGGGCATTGGTTAGGAGGGGTGACTAGAGGGTCCTGGTAAAAGGCTTGTAAACTAACTTGCGAAGATGTTCGGACACCAGTAGCCAATGTATGCCCACTTACTATCTTGCCTTCTCTTTTCTCCCCCCAACTTGTCTGTCCCTCAATCGTCGAGTTTGCTCTTATCGAGACAGTGATCACTTACTGCATAGCATTCTCTGTCCCCCTCTGTCTCTAGTTCCCTCGTAACTCTCCCCCCCCCTCTCTCTGTTTGTCCCCCCTTCTGAACGTGCTTCCTCCACTGCCAGCTGGACTTGAGTGCGTCTGTCTCCCTCTTCTCTTCCCTCTTCCCTCTCTTCTCCCTTCTTCCCTTCTTCTTCTTCCCTTCCTCCTTCCCTCTTATCTCCATCATAAGACCGTCTCTCTTCTCACCACATTTCATCCCTTTATTTGTACTCCATCCTTTTGCTCTCTGATTATTGTTGCAAAGCCTATCTTAATTTTATCCTTACTTGATCTTTGCTCTTTCGAATGCTGTGGAAGTGAAAGAGGGCTGTAGTAGGAACTTAGAACAGTCGCACTTCTTGGTAACAAAGACTGGCGTAATCGAATTGAGTTGATGAGAGGAAGGGGGGGGGGGGCATAAGAGGTAACTTCCCCTCTTTGCCGCCTCCTCTCGCCCTCTTACCTCCTTCTCCCCCTACTTCTCTCGATTACATCCCTCGTATTTCCCTCCTTATCTCTCCCCCATTCCCTCATGGTCATTTATCTATGCCTGTACAATACAAGTAGTCCCTCCCCTCCTCTCATTCCCCTTCCCTTTAACCTTTTCCCTTCACCCGCTTCGCTATCCTTTCACTCGGTTCGATTATGCTTAATCGAGTAGCAATCCGTGCGTCTTTCGTTGTCAGTCTCTTTCCCTCCCTTCGTCCCTCTCTGTAATCCCCCTCTCCCTCTCCCCTCGATTCCCTCTCCTCTTCAGAATGCTGTGGACGGTCCAGCTGGATGGTGCTCCACGTCGGGTCAACCACGCTGCGGTATCCTTTTCCCTCTTATCAAATCACCCCCCCCCCTTCGATCCATGGTTTTGCTATGCAAATAGTACAAGAAACAATGAATGTTATAAATTTAGAGCACCAGAATAGTAATGATCTTTTGTATGTTGAAGGTGCTTCTGGGCGACAACAATATCTACTCGTTCGGAGGGTACTGCTCCAATGAGAATCCCCCGCGAAACGCCCCCATCGACATCCACGTACTCAATACGAGTCAGTTTAGTCTTCTTATTCGAGGGAGTAGCCTTATGACTCATTGATGGACAGTTAACAGTTGTGCATGCCTTAGGAGTAGAGCATACGATTCGCGTCTTTTTGATGAATAAGTTTCACCCAAATCTATATAAGCGATGAGTTTGCCTTTTAATATGCTGCATGACACATAATCACTTCGACTACGCGAATCGTATGCTCTACTTAGGAGTCATTAATATTACGAGGATAGTTTCCTCTTGTAGATTTAACATAGTGGTGCGCGCGACTGGGGAATGTAGATGGAACGAGGAAAAATGAGCGGGAAAGTAGAGACTCTCTGGTAGAAAGAGAGTAAAAAGGGTCACTTGATCTTTACCTTTCTCCCTTCTCTATTTTCTCCTTAACCTTTCACGAAAGGGGCACTGTTTTCACTCAGTTGATAGAGGTTGCTGGGAGCGAGAGGAAGGCTTGAGAGGGGAACTAGGAGGGAGTTGAGAGGTAATGGCTAGGGAGAGGGAGAAACAAAGAGAGGAGGGGGTAAAGAGAATGCGAGGTTTGCGTGAGCTCCGATGTACTATAGACGATGTTGCGTGGTAGATTGAATGGATGAGAAGAGGGGAAGAAGAGGAATGAATGGAAGGAGAAGGAGAAGGGGAGATGTGGGAAGGGCACGGGAACCTTCATAGGTGGGCATGGTTGCATTTGCTGCAGGAAAAGTATCTTGACTAATCCTCTCGTTTTTTTTATGTATGGAGATCCACTGCACCATTTTATCTGCAACTCCTGCTCATCTATGGGAACCTTACTCATTCTTTGATTGCTAGCATACGTGAGCGAAGTTTGCCGTTAGGAAGTTAGAATGGGGCTGCAATTCATACAGTAATGCCTTTGTAAAGGACTTAGGATGGATTTTGTTGATTATCTCTAGTTACGTGAGGGCGCCTTGGGGACAACCCAAGCCCGTGTATGATTGCCAGCCTGTAAACTAATGTGCGATGTCTCAAGGCGAAGATATATTCGTTTGATGTAGGTCTCATCGTAGTCTTGTTGATTTGCCAATACGGAAAAGTAGAGGGAATAGAATAATAGATAGGGAAGGACAGCTATAGTACTATAGTAGAGGAAATGAGAGAAACAAATTGTTGCACTTCGTGCTATTGTAAGGCGGGGAGTGATCAACGGTTTAGAAAACGATTAGCAAGGTGTTTTGAACTGAAGTGAAGTGTAGTCTAGTCTTGCTTGGACAAGCGTGGTGTAGCTGATTGGGTAGGGAAGACACTTCGGGGTTGAATGGACCGAGGATGGCGGGACTGTCTAGGAGGAATCATTCTTTCTTATCTGAACATGGGTACAACTATTGGGGGTCTAGCTGTAGAGTAATTACACCTTCTTCGATCACTTGAGGAAATATCTGTTGCAAAAGGTTTCTGTCCATGTATGGAGAGGAGGAATGAGAGGGCGGGGTGATGTGGGGGCAATGAGTATAGCTAACTGACTATTGTAAGGAGGGTTGGAGGGGGCAAGGACGAGAGAATAAAAGGAGAACTAATTACCGTGAACTATCCGAGAGAAGAGGGGCAATGAGGCGAGTGGTAAGCCATTTGAGGGGGTTACAGGGTAGATCTAAGGAGATAGGGGGAAGGGGGAGTTGGAGGGAGTGTAACGGCCTCTGATCCTACTCGAAATTGTACGTCGAAAGGGATGTAGCATGCTCACTTACCTATAAGGCTTCTACATGAGAAAGCTTTAAGAACTAGGCTGTAGCTATGATTTAAGCGATAGGAAAGCTGCCAACTATTTGATCTGTATTCTACATATCTGAATGGATCAGCGATAGAATATTCGTCCTCTTTCAGCCACATACCAATGGCATCGCGTGTTGTCGCATCAGGAAGTGCAGGAAGGGCGAAGGGCCGTGGGGAGGGACGGGGATATCGAGTTGGGGAACGTCATGGACAATGCACAGGTACTTTGCCAGTTGAAATTGAAATCAATTGCATACTTTGAATGGTATGGCTATGAAAACAAAGCTTATGATACAACTAATGTATAGTGAATGCTATCAGCTACGCGATTGCCTATGCCTGTAGGGTTCTCTTTTCCAACCTTTTTTCGATTTTGCTAGCACACTGAAACGTTACCGTGAAAAGGCACCAGAAAGAGAACTCTAATTCGTAGTGAAGACAACGCTTTGTTGCATGCTGGTTGTGCATAGATACAGATACTGTAGATAGTGGCTTGCTTGGCTATACTCTCTATCTCTCTGCTTTAACTCTCATACCAGTCGTGACGTTCCTATAATCTGATTATCATTCCCTGGGGATTCCTCTATCTCGCTTGTTTTGGCTCATATCAGACGGTAGGCGTGGTAACGTCATGGGTTCAGTGGAGAATAGCGATGGGAAGGGAAGTGATCTATATTCGAGGAAAGGGACGAAAGAGGATTGCGAGAGAAGTTGGAGTGTTTAATATGCAGAGAGCGGATCGAAGGGGGGGGGGGGGAAATTCAGCGTTTTAACCTGGAAAGAGGTAGGGTGAAGTGTGGTGTGAGGTACATATGCTATGGGGTACAATCTGTGACTAACCCGGATGCATGAAAGAAGGCTTCTATGCATTTCAAACGTGAGATTTGATTACGA
Source organism: Micoletzkya japonica (assembly GCA_900490955.1). NCBI lineage: Eukaryota > Metazoa > Nematoda > Chromadorea > Rhabditida > Diplogasteridae > Micoletzkya > Micoletzkya japonica. The sequence continues at coordinate 205,818 of LS878699.1, read as the reverse complement.
GGCTCTGAGAGTTCCACGATGCAGTCTAGTCAGCATATCAAATTGTCGCGTGTTATTCCCTCCTTTCCTAATCGCTCCCCCTCACACGCTAGAAGTGCTCGTGGTTTGCCTTTCGTCCTCCTGTTATCAGCTGGCTGACAAGAGTCCCGAACCACGTTGACTTCCCCTCTGCTTTCTCTGTCTTCTCTGTCGCTCTCCCCCATTCCCATACTCTCTCGCTCACCTCTCCCACCCTTTGCCCTCCATTCTTTTCGCTGTTTTGTGTGAGGGAAGGGGGATATCAGCTGTTCGCAGTCTAGTCGGAAAGAATGTGAGGAATATTCGAGAAAGAGATGGGGATCGCGTTGAGTTATAAATTGAACATTGCTTCAACTGGGCTCATCGTTCATTATTGTGCAGTAGGAGAATACGGAAGTAATGCGAATTACGCAAAATCATCTCGTTTGCACGAAAAGTTTAAAATAAAACTGCAAGCTTCTGCATCAAACTGTAGAATAGAGTACTAGAAAAGCACGTTTTCCTTACAATTAGATAAGCAAGCGTTACGTAGACGAGATTAGTTGGCTGGTTCTCTACAGGAAATGGAGTTCGGAGACGACGTGGATAGTGAGGAAGACGAAGATGAGATGATGGAGGGAAGAGAAGAGGACAATGACAATGACAATGACAATGACAGGGAGAGTGACAGTGATGATGACATGGGAGGAGTGCCCCGCCGTATGCTAGTCGAAGACGACGATGATGACGAAGACCTCGACGATGACAAGGCAAGGCATCGGAAGTCGTCTTTGATCTTTGGTCTTTGATCTTTGATCTTTGGTCTCTAGACGCTAGCTAGAGTATAGGCTGACCACGCTCCTCTTTGGACAGCACACGCTTTCCTTCTCTTTGCATTATAGTGCTGGAGCTAACGATGGCTGATAGAATTACACTTACGTAAACCGATTTCTGTGACCTTGATCGATAATACGCGCATCTTTTGCGGTTATGACTAACTATTTAATCTTAAAATATTGATTTTATCCACTGAAGGTTTGATTATGGAAGTATTGATTGATTGCAGACGGGAGCGGACTCGCAAGTACCGTACCACCGCTATGGGCATACGGTAGTCGCGTACGAAGGAAGGGCGTATTTGTGGGGGGGAAGGAACGACGACAACGGAGCCAGCGATGCTCTGCACTGTTTTGATCCCTGTGAGTTAGGGAGGGGAGTATTCGGGGAGACTGCGATTGTACAAGATATTATGTAGGCTAGGAAGGTCCCGTCCTTTCTTCTATTTCTATTGCTGAGAGAGCGAAGCGGTAAGAAAGCGAACTAGCGACTGCTAGCGTACTGGTGGAACTCTTTCGTCAATAATATTTATGTTCGAGGCGAGTAAATAAATAGCTGCCAATTGATATATAACTAGCTGTTTTTTAAGAATGGCGGAGTACTGATCCAGGCTAGAGTACGGTCATACGGGGCAGGGTCTGCCGGCAACTTACTGCAGCGGTTCACCCACACATAGATCTCGCACAATTTCGCTAAGATATTATTTTGCAGTTAGCTAACCAACACATGAAAAATTGTTTGCAGTAAGTCACCCAACCACGGTACCTGCAACCGTGCCCACCTATGAGTACGGTAGCGATGTGCGACATGCGAAACATCGTCTATTGAGAGTGCACGCGTCACACGCATCGTTTGCTCCTCGCTCTTTTTGTCGCTCTCTGTCATCAGTTCTCGCTTTTTGCCTTTTGACGCGAGCGCAAAGTGTTTGACGAGTTGGCAGACGTTTTCTCGGTGAATTTCGTTTTGAGGGACCGATCACAGCTTGAACATTATATTGACTAGGTAATGAATATGGAATGTATTTCTTACAATTAGTACGTTACCGCATCCTCGACCTACAATACCCCTGTTACAGTAACCCATCGGTGGACAGAAGTGAGAGCAACGGGGCGAAGTCCTCCTGCGAGAGATGGACACTCGGCTCTCGTTTACAAGGGACGAATGATCATCTTTGGAGGCTTCGAGGAGGATCAGCAGAGGTGAGTAGGGAAGGGCAAATACTCTGCGGTCGGGTATACCGTATACCATATACCGGTTATGTTGTGTAGAGCACTACTTGTCGCATGGATATGATGCTACTTGCCGTTATAATTGGAAGGTCACCAGGGAAGCGTGAAGGATTGAGAAAAGAAAGAGACAGTGTAGCTTAAAGCCGATCTTTGCAGATTCTCGCAGGACACGTTCGAATTCGACTTTGCGACGAACACGTGGACTGAGTTGATGACCATTGTCAGTTTGTGTTTTGTCATCTATTAATAGCTTATCCAAAGCTTTGATTGTCATCTGTATACATAATTGCTCAAGATACAGTATCCCTCGATCCATTCCCAATCCTCTCCTTATGATATGCAGGGCGACAAGCCTATGTGGCGCGACTTCCACACGGCCTGCGTGCTCAACGACAAGATGTACGTATTCGGAGGGCGGTCCGACCAGATGGGACCATACCACTCAACCAGGGACACCTACGATTCATCCCTCAGGGTAAGAGACTACACTCTAGTTTGTAGTTTGTAGCCGATAGCTGAGTAGGGAATGCAGCGGTCTGATTGAGAGATCAGTCTGTCTCGCTATCTAGGTAAACTTTGCACCGAGAGTGGGCAAGGGTCGAAACGGTTTTAGTGAGTTTAGTGAGAGGAGAATCAGAGGGGGCAACGAGTTACTTGGTCAGCCTTGACCTGTGATGGTGTGAAGTAGAGAGAAAGGAGTGAACGGGGGAAATGAACAAACGTGAAAATAGGAGGAATGAGACTTGAGTATGGGGATGGTAACGGATTAGGGGGTAGCTTGGGATCAGAAGAATATATTCTGGTTTGTAAATAGTTGGGTGAAAAAGAGGAAAACCCCTTTTTGCAGGTTCTTGATCTGAAGAAGTACGAGTGGAGTTTCGTCAAGGCAAATGGAACGATTCCATCAGGAAGGAGGAGTCACTCGGCTTGTGAGTGGAGAGAACATGAATTAGACTCAATGTGCCATCGATAGTATACATATTTTCAATTACTCCATCTGCGGAGCAGAGACCGATTAAAGAAACGTCGTAAATCGGAATAATAATATTATTATTATGGATTCGTGAATGATTTGTATGTAAGATATGCATGTTTCAGTCACCTACAAGGGTCGAATGTTCATCTTCGGTGGATTCCTGGGCACCTCTAAGTGTCACTTCAACGACATGTACAGCTTTGATCCGACCACCGCCAAGTGGGAAAAGGTTGGCCTTCAATTTTAGCTCATGAAAAGCTCAGAAATCCTATTATGTAAGACGTGAAAAATAGCTTAGTTCGATTAAATAGTTCAAATGCTGAAAGTGTTTTATCTGCGATAGAGAGCGTGCGGGTCTATCGCGAACTGACAAGATTACGGTAGAAATGAGCGGGGTACGGTAACGGGTCAGTCCAAGTCCCCAATTAACTGCCCCGATTTGTAGTTGCCGCAGAAGCAAACGTTCATTAGACAGATGGTGTAGTCATAGTCCTGAAAGGAGCGGGGAACTTGGCTGTTGAGCTGGAAAATACTGAAAAAGTACGTTATTATCTTATTATAGCGTTGAATCATTCTCTATTTTTATATTCCCCCCTGAAGAATAATCAAGGAAAACCTAGCAGAACTTACATAACAGAGCAACTTGCAGAAATGCTTGATAATGGAACATTCGAACGATTCTTTTGGCCAATCTAAATTGCTAAATTGCACGCTTTTAATCCTTTGACAATATTTCCTCTCGATTTCATGAAAATTTAAAAATGAAAAAAGCTTACCAAGCGCAGACGAGAAAGGGACACTGAGAAGGGCGATGAGAAGAAAGGAAATGATGGGACGACCGAGCATGGCGAGATCACGAGGGGAATATGATTGGGATGGGAAAGAAATCAGGGAGAGGCGGGAATTCAAACATTCTAAAGCTACAGTAGGCCCTCGATTGCAGCACATTCCGTACGGGATCGGGCCGTGTGAACGACGACGGCAGTGTACGGTAGTCTGTGGGGATCGACTCTTTCTCTTCGGAGGGACCAGGTACCCATTTCATCGTTTCTTGATTTTATATCCTGTTATCTTTTAGTATCATCTTATCCAAAAGCGCCTTTATTTAACGAAAGAGCATGAAAGTGATGTTTTATTTAATCAGCTTTCCTCGATATGTTGCCTTGGTCGGCTTAAACTTGTTGGTTGAAGCAGCGTAGGATATGAACTGTGATTACAGACCCACTCCGAATGCGGGACCCGCCAACATCTCTACACCGGGACTGTCCGATTTATCGGATCTATTCGTTCTCGACCTCAGTAAGTTCCATATATAAGCAAATTGAATAATTTGGTAAAAACCATTACGCGAATGTTAGTGTTATTGCAAAAGGAAAGAAAAAACATAAGTATTTGAATATTAATGATTGTAGTAACTTCCCCCTCTCAGATCCCACTCTGTACCGTCTGGCAGCGAGGGCCGTGATCGACAGCAACGTGTACAAACGCTACATATACGCCATCCCCAAGGAGATACGGTAGGTCCTCAGTTTGCGATTCAGGAATTTGGTTTCGAGAAACTAGTTTAAATATTATATGTGATCATTATGATTTGCTTGATACGAAGTTTTATGATACGTGGGCAACCTTCCAGGACTATTTGAAATTTTTTTACCATTGTATGAAATTTTGGGTGTTATATTACATGTGTATGCAGTAGTTCATGCGGTCTGTTCAGGGAGGATCTATGCAATATGACGGGGAAGACAGCAACGGGACTGAATGGAGTACGCAGTAGGGGCGCATGACTGGCAAGCAGGTCGGACGCAGTTAGTACAGGTAAGGGATACGGTAGTGAGGGGTACGGTAGGGGGACAAAGAGGGGTTTCATTAGATTACGGCAGCCAATGACTGATTTTAGCAATCGAGAGTCCTGCCGTTGCTGTGCGTGCTCCTCAACGCACCGCTTCCTTCTGGGAGACGCGACGCGTCTCTCTCGCGCGCTGCGTGTCTACTCTACCCCACGCACTGATCATCACTACAACTCTGTGCCTTGCGTGCGGCCTGCTACTGGTTCCCTTCGTGTATTAGTTTGCTCTTTAGTTCACTTATCTTACGGGATACGGTAGTTGTAGATTTGAAGGTCCTCTTTTCCCGCTCTTTCTCTATGCCTACATTATCCGCCGTAAGTACCTTATCGACTCAAGAAAAAATACCTTCCTTAATACGAGCCATTCTACGAGTTTCTGTGCAGTCTCGGCTCACAATCCCCCTCACAGTCACCTCTTCCGTTGTGCGCCGCTTTCCTACTTTTACAAAGCTTCACTCTAGCCACGCTTCATCACATTACCCGCTTTGTGTACATACGTTGTTGCCGTACCCCTTCTTAGACTTGTTCTATGCCGTAATCTGTGCATCATTCATTCCCCCATTGGATATTATGTACATTGCGCTTCCCCATTCATCGTTGTTTCCGTATACACAATACACTTGTTGCACCATTTACCCTAAAAAGCTAAGGCTAAAGAAGATTTCGTGCGTATTTCGACCTATCGAGTAATAATAGCTATATACACCCTTAGTTCACTTTCCCCCATTTCGTCACTCGTCTAGTCTTCCTATTAAGCTTCGCTCCTTATTCGTTCGTATTTTTTCTCTATAGTACTCTCTGATACAGTACTCTTCGACCACCATTGGATTGGTTTTTTTGTTGTTATTTGGTCAGGCTCCCAGCCACTAAGCGAAGTGTCCCCCCTTACTTTATCATTCAAGGATCAGGCCTCTCATTCTCTCGTAACCTCTCTTCTTTTTGCTCATTGTGTGATCTCACGGGTTACGGTAGTCATTTCAAATGTATTCGTTGTAAGACCCCACGACCCGTAGAGACGCCCTTTCGAGATATCGACCTTTTTTGTATGCAATCGTCATTTCTTTCCTTCCCTTTTATCGATCCATTTCATAAAGTGTGCTAATGACTTGACTGAGTAAAGGATTTCGAACTAAATCCGATTGTTTATCTACTGGATACCGTAACATGTAGACACTTCATGATTCGATATTTGGACAATTACGGTACTCCGTATACTGTTATCTGACTATAGGGGTCGACCGGGAGTACGGTAGGGAGGGGAAGAGGACCGGAGATTAGGAGAAGACGCGGAGGAAGGGAATGGATTGGGCTTTGGTCACGGCGATTACGATACCGATACATCACATTGGACTGATCAAGTTATTCGATTGGCATGGGAAGGACAGGAATGACCCGAAATCGGTTAGTTTCAAATATGTTTGAGGAAAATCTTCTTCCGCCGGTTGTCATTATTCCTTTTTACTCGAGAAAGAGAAGCGGTAGGAAGAAAATTCAGACAAAGTAGGAATGAGTTTACTTACGGAACTTTTTCGTCAGTAATAATTGTACAGTACTCACGAATTGAAGCATTCGTCTCGATTACCGCTAAATGCGAAGGAAAGTGGGTGAGGATGGGATGATTTGCGTGTAGCGTCGTTTGCGTATGGCGTCTTGTTCCCTCTCAGGTCCGTCGACGATTCTCAGCCATCGTAGTCAGTTGCTTCATTGCAGTCGCCTCCGTCTACTGGGCCCTGTCCTTGGTGAGGATTACTGTAGACTCAGTTTGCGATACTCGGGTAGTAACGATATCCATGCTACAGTATCGGAGAAGTCGTAGCATGGTCCATAATTAGGGAAATATGGGCAGTGCTAACATGAGCAAAAATATTGTGATTATTCCCTTTTCACGTACGATTACAACCTACATCTAAATGTGGTTCAGAACTTCCCTTTACAGAGCTGATACCGTAGTCAGATTTTTACTTAAACATCCATTCTCAATACGCGTCACGTACGCGTCGCGGTTCGCCACTCGCTGTGCATTTTAAATGTTTCGTGCGCGTTGACTTAAACGATCGTGCTTTTAGTGGTAAGACTATCTTTGCAGGATTCCCTTTCCTCACTGGCCTCAATACTGGGAGTACGGTATCCATGCTACAGTATCGGAGTAGTCGTGTCGATAGTTGTGCATACGTGTATCTTCTTCACTCCGAATATTATCGATGGAATCGTCGATTGGGGTACACTTCCCTTACAGAAAACATTTTAGCCAGTCTAAAGAAAAGGCAAATTGTTCTGCCAAACAATACTCAAGAATTTTAGATTGGCTGTATATAAAGGGTACGGTACAGGAGATAACGTGGGTTCGGAATACCTTTATGGTAAGCGGATAATTTCATTTTTTTTAGATTTATTATTATGACAGAAATATTATAATGTTGACCAATTCCAGGCCCCAGTCTGCGAAGAGCTGGCCTTTCGTGCGTGTGCCGGTCAATTGGTAGCCTCTTCTCTTGGCAGGTACCGTACTCTACGCTTAAGTGAATGAATGAAACATTCCTTGTATTGAGAGGACTAGGTCTCCCCGATTATCTTATTACTGGAGGAATCTGAACGTCGACAGACCTGTATAGCTCTTTCCGCTAACCATATGCACCTAAAATTATTGCCCGAGCCGGCCTCAAACTGGTCTCTGAACGTTCATATTCCTCCAACCCTAAATAAGTTCTCCCAATAATTCCCCTCAGGACCCCCTCGATCTGGCTGACTCCTCTCCTCTTCGCTCTGTCCCATCTCCATCTCGTAGCGGACGATCGACGACATGGATACGGACTGGCCGAGGCCCTTAAGATGAGAAGTACCGTAATCCTCGTTTAGTAGCAAAAGTACCGTAATCTAGGGTTATGCTCTGTAGACACTAGTATTTAGGCCTGAAGAGTAACCGACAAAGAAGCGTCAAAGAGAGAACCCTACTGTAATCTACAGTTATTAGTAGAACTACGATAATCCTCCCTATAGATGGCACCGTAATCCTGATATTATTTTATTAATTCATTTCATTTTGTGGTATGCTGCAGTTTTTCCAGTAATTCTGTATAGAAAGGATACGGTAACCTTTCAGGTTTCCAAGTGATCTACACGTACGTGTTCGGTGTCTATGCTACCGTACTCTTCTTCCGAACTGGTTAGTCAACTTAGTTTGAATAATGCACAGATCGTTTTCAAACGATTAAAATTTATTCCATAATGTGCACGTATTTCCGTCGATCCCTCTCTTTACCCTTTCAATTCATGTTGTCGGTTTGTGTGTACTTGTGTAGCAATAGTCATGAATGTCGCAATGTTTGGTCATGAATTAGGAAGGAGGAATGAGTAAGAGAGAACGGATACAGAAACATCTGCAACGAGAATAAGTTATGAGTCAGAGGGGGGGGGGGAGAGGTAAAGGGGAGGGAGAGCGGATTGGGAGGCAAATTGGAGGGAACGCAAAGTGCAGTTAGTCTACCCGATCGCTCATCCATATCCCAGACTCAAACGATTAGTCTACCTCTCGCTGCGTATTCAATTCAATGGGAAGAACAAAAAGCGAGAGGGAAAGGAGGGTTAACAGGGGAGAGAGAGAGTAAATAAAAGGGTGAGAGGGAATTGAGAGGTTGGAGAGAAGGAGGGGAAGTGAATTTGAGATGTGAAGGGGGATTGCTTTTGTGGAGATGGACTCTGTGGAGAATGGCACGTATGAATGGGCACAATTCACGGGAGGGAAATGGGAGATTTTTATTTTATTTATTTATCGTTTACGGAGTATCCGTGCGGTCGGGCGAATTACAAGGAAATATGACGACGAAGAGAGAGAATAGAGGAGAACGCAGTGAAATTAAATAGTTACCCGAACGTTTGCTTGATAAGGCGACAAAATTCAGAGTACTTGGTGAAAATCCCTTTCTTGCCAATCTCATTCATATCATGCGATGTTCTAACAGCAAATGAGTGCTGCCGTAACTTTGTCTTTGGAATCGGCACGTCAATTCGAAAAGTAGCACCTCTAGTATTGCTTGGATGAAAGCAATACTAGAGATATTCGGAGTATCGAGAATAATGTGATTGGATGTGGGCATTGGAGGAGTTTGAGATATGAGATTTATGTTTCGAAGATGTGCTGTACTATAATAATTGATCAAGCAAGTATATCAATAGCCTGATTCAGGGGACATCCTTGCTCCGATTGTGTGCCACTCAATCTGCAACAATTTCGGCCTTCCGATAATCGTGGAACTCTCGGAACGACCGTCTTCCATGTACAGGTACGGTAGGCGGTGGTACGGTAGATGTTTGAATTGGCCGATTGGCGGAAACGTCGGAAAGGTGTGCGGATGAACAGTGCGAAAGTGGCATTAGAACGGCTTATCGGATCTTTTGTATCTACGGTTGGAAAAGGGCGGGAAACCTGTTGGGAATAAGGGAGGAGGAACGATATAGACGAGAGTTGCGAGGGATGAGGGGAGAAGAAGAGAGGAAGGGGGGGGGGGAATGAGGAGTTTATGAGGAAACTCACACGAGTGGAGGAAACTGTGCTGAACACGAGAGATAGTGCTAATTGACTGTCCCTCTTTGTTTCGATCCACCCATACAGTTTTATTTGAGAAAAGTGCCGCCATGGAAACAGAAGAGTGGCTATGCCTGGGTACGGTAGTCCATGAGTACTGTGATTGGGATTACGGTAAAGCATGATCAAATAGAGATCGACACAGTCATGAGGGGTGATTAGGAATGATTGGTGGGTATACGGTAGCCGATCGTTGCAGAACCCTCCTGATCATTGTGTCCTTCGTGGGCCTCGCCCTATTCATAGCTTCGTTCTCGTCCTTCGTCCCCTCTCAATAGTAGCCATTTGTACTCGATTCCACTTGCACAACCCGCCTCAACACGAGCGTTTAAATGTGTCCAGACCAGACATTTAAATTGCATTAGATACGGAACATGGCCAAATTTCAGTTCGTGATACTTTTCGCTTCGAGAATTCTGATATTCAAAAAAATTCGGCGGCGACGCGCACGCGACGCTCATCGCCGCTCTAGACGTGCGTACTCCCGCAACGAAAAGTGCGAAAAGTAACAGGCGGTAATTTAAAATTCCGTTACAGTATACCTGGCGCATGTTCCGTTTTTAAATGTCTGGCGGGATCATACGTGCTCAATTATGTTTCACACTCGCACGCGACCATTCATTCCCCCCTCCCTAATCAACTGTTGTTGTCACAGTATTCCTCCCCCTCCCTTCTCCTTCTTTTTTCATGTTTTTTTTCTAGAATTTACCACGAATTCGGGATTTATCAGGAAAGTTTTACTACTAAACACATCGCGTAATTCATGTCTTTCGCTGAAACATATTCGTAGCAGGCTTTTGAATGTCGCATTCCTAGAGCTCTTTTGTATAATATATGATGAAAAGAGTTTGTATAGAGAGTGATTGTGATTAATTATCGTATATTGTGCGGCTTATAAGCTATGATTTGGTTGTTAACAGTGCAATGAAGCCTTCTGCCATGATCTCTCTGAAGGCAAAGCAATAGAAGGCCTTTCAAAGGGCAATAAACGTCGTGGGTGGTCCGAGAGAGACTAGAGTGGGAAGTGAAGTAGGGGAGATGAGCCTGGTACGAGACTACACCCCCCTCTTTATTATTCTTTTATCATCTACCATAATCCTCGCCTTTCGCGCTGGGACTCCGCAGGAAGGCAGGCTATTTGCGGGGATTGGTACGAATTGGGAATGAACGCTTATTGTTGAGCCATTCAGGAAGGGAGGAGGGGAGGGAGAGGTAACAGCGGGAAGCAGGCGGCATCCATACTAGTAGTCTCTCTTACTTCCGAGGGCTTAATCTATGGGTGGGATCAAAGGGCAGACAGGAGAGAATCGTTAGATGGGAGACTTTCGTGATTCTTGATAATAATCAAAGAGGTAAAATAAGTAGACAATAGGGAAATGTATTAGCAGGAGTAGGAAAAGCGAATGAATACAAGGAGTTGTTACGTTGTTTACTCTCATGGCACAAGCTTGGACGTGTTGAATGACCAAGCCTAGACGTTGTCTTCCCTCCCTCTCTCCCTCCTTCTTCCCTCGTAAGCCCGCTCCCCCTCCCCCCGTACCTTCCTCTCCCTATTTACGGCTTTCTCACGTGTTTTCTCTCTCTCGACCCGTGCCAGTCGCTATTGAAGAAGACAACAAGGAATTGCCGCATGCGGAGAGTACCTTCGAACAACAATAATATTTTGTCGCGACGCTTCACCTCTCCCTCCCTTTTACCTCTCTAAATATCCCCTCTCGATCCCTCTGACATTTCTTTATCTTCGTCCCAGTCAGCTGAGAGGTCAGTCAGGCTCGGTACCATGCGGTGTCTTGCGAACATATAACGAAGAGGGAAAAAGAGGGGAGGGGGTAGAGAGTTACGAAGGAGAGGGAGAGGTAAATGAGAGCGAGACGGAGGGGGAGAGATTGAGGAAAGCTCAGCGTCCCGTATGTACCGTGGTCGCTGACCGTACTTTCTCACACAGACCAGACCAACTTCTTTGCAAGCTCGGATCCCATCTCTCTCTCCCTCTTTTCTCTCTCTCCGTTCTCCTCTCTCCTTCTCTACTCTTTCCCTCTCAAGTCTCCCCCCCCTCCCTCATCCGCATAATAGTCTAGTATGGTGGTGCCGTCGTCGGTGCCGGGAGGGGGCCGGGCCGGGGAATGGGAAGGGGGAGAGTGGACACACACACACACACACACGTGACCATCGTATGTGCAGAGAGTCGAGTCTGCAGCAGAGTATCCTCTAGTCTTCCCTCTTCCAACTCCCTTTACTCCCTTCGAGTCAGTTGCTCTGCCTACTCATCACGAGCCCGTCTTGATGTATGTCTATGCACTTTTTACCTTCTCGCAACATTCTACGGACCCATTCATTACTTGGCTAGACGAATAATGCTGCTATAAATAAAACAACGCTTAAACTTTTGAAAATAATCGCAAAATAAAATGATGGTTTGAAAATAAATAGTTAGGCTACTGTAGAAGCGAGCGATTACGGTAGTTTGATTGGCGCGCGCGCACAAATCAGAGATCAAACTAGAGCGGAGGCGTGTTGTTTACGCTAATGCGTGTTATTTCGCGGTTCTTTATGCGGCTTTAGCGGTTAACGCCGTTAAGGTTAAGTGCAACAGTGTTTAATCGGTTTTGCGCTCGCGCGCGTTCTGCAATTTGCCTTTGTACTTTCTTGTCGAGATGTAGAAACTGATTGGGGCACTCATTGACTCCTATGGAACTTGTTTGGCCACGACGGTTCAGTCGAATGACGTTGTTCGAGTTTCGATGAGTGAATCAAGTCGCCTACCCCCTTTGTCTCGCTGTCTCGGTGCATCTCTCTCCCTATTCTCTCTCGCTCTCTGCCCTCTCCTCAATCGCCCACTCTCTCCCCCCTCCATTTGGCGCGCATTTCCTTCCACGTACATCTGTCCAAGCCTGAGTGTGTTGTGTTGTCTCTTTCTCTCCTCATTCAATCTAGGTTAAAGGACACCTGTTAACCGCTCTTCTCTTCGGTTTCGCGCGTTTCCCTCCACTCTATCCATCCCTCTCCTCATTGTGTCCATCAGTACTGCTTAGAATACTCGATGTTTCGTCCCTCGTTCCCTCCCCTCTAACAGTCCTCCCTCCATTCACCCATTGCCTCTACTCCCTCTCTAGTTTCTGCTTTTGTCATTGTGTTTGTGAACGCGTTGCCAATAGTTGCCACTACTTTCCTAGCTCACCCACGTGTCCGCGATTCGCGACTCTTACCCTCACCGCATATGATTACTCCTCATGTCTTCCCAATTTTCATATACATTTATTTTCGAAATGTTTAAGTGATGAAAAGGTCGTTTGGAAACTGCTAGCCCTCTCCTTGCCTTTGCTTACTCATCTAATGGCCCCAACCCCTTCTCTACCTCACACACCCAACTGCTCTTCTCTCCATTTCATGACTCGTCTCTGTTGCTTACGAAATTCTCCACTACTTTCTTTCACAAGAAGAGAGTTTTCCGGTCGATTGCATAATATTGGCCAAGATGACTGGGGTCAGTGTAGATGTCTGATCGAGGGGTTTCGGTCCTTCCTCCCCGCCCTTATCGGTACCATATGAGAGTAGTCGTGCCAGGATCCCTTGTTGTCTTCTTCTTCATCCCCCGCCCCTTCCCTCTACTGCTCATAAAGATTGCATCCTCTCTGTAACGGGCAGTACCTGCCTTTATCTCGCACGTGCCTCTCATAACCGTATAAGATCCGCGAAGAGATAAAAAGAATTCAGAATCTTGACAACAAGCTTTGGCAAGATTACGTCCTGATTTTTTTCTCAGCGGCTCTTATAACTCGCTTTTATTCTTAATAATTCTTCTCTCTTGCCCGTCTTTCCCACAATTTGTTGCTCAAAGTACGAAAACAGGTCAATTACCGAGTAGCTCGCTGCGTTTTACTGTACTGCTCTAACACACATCACGTATCTGACCTGTCTTTTGACCATGTTGCTCCCTCTGGGGTACTGTAATAATTGGTTGGTTGTCCTGTGTGGCTATTGAGAATGCAGCGTGATACCCGAGCAGAGCGAAGCTGGCGGGGGTAAATAATACAGGGGGAGAAGACCCGCGTTCCTGTTCTTTGGCTTGTTATTCTCGCTCTCGCACTCTTATTTAGTGTTCTGCGTCTGGCACACACATATATTTTATGTACTTTGATTTTGTAGCAGGGGATAAATACGCGTATTTGAAATTTATTTTGCGGTAGGGATAATTTTCTAGCGGCGGTAGGGCTGTCATACAAATCGAGAATTTAGAACAGCGGTGGGGGTAATTTTGCGGTGCGGTATGGGTCATTTTATAGTAAAAGACGGTTTGCGGGCGGGAGGGGTCTCATGTGAAAAATATAATCAAATACAGTACTTTTCGCCTGTTTTGTAGGTTTCGTTCACGCGCTGTTTTATAATCCGGTTCATTTTCATTTTGCAGCAATGAGGGACATTATAGTTTATTCGCCTTTAAACATGTCTGGCTCTTGAGTTGTTTGTGCTTTTGCACTGCGAGTCGGCTGTAAGAGATATTGGACAGAGAGAGAGGAGAGGGAGAGTGACCAAGGCGTCATATGATGAAGCCAAGAGTCACACTTTGATAGAGTGAAACGGAGGGGGGATCAGTCGAATGGAGGGGGTAATTGGAGGGTGTGGAACGGGAGTAGTGGAACACTGATGGGACACACGGCAAATAGTGGAGAGATAGGAGGAAAGTGTCACCCTTGCTCATTCTCCATTGCCCTCCTATCGGCCACTGAATCGGATACAGTTTACAGAATTAGCGTGGAAACGGTTCACCGTTGAGTTTCATTCTCGTGCCATGGTGAATCCACATTTCTCAATATGGTATCATAGGCAGTGCTCCATCACAGACGACGTGATATGAGTGTCATTGATGCTAATTGTCTGTAGCTGCTCCATTGAGGGAAGCGTCTACCCGCTGTGTTTGTCAGTGGCCAGTATTACAGCATGGGTAGTAGCAAGTAAGAGGGAGAGTATCAAGTACGCTGACCAAGCGGGTCTCCCCCCTTCCCTCCTCTTCCCTTCTTGTTGCTTATCAATTCGTCGTCCCTGTCAACTTCCCTCCACTGACAACCTGTCAATGAGCAGTTTTTGCCATGAGTCCCTGCTTCCCCTTATCTCAAAGGGACCGAGACTGATCTGGCCACTCCGTCAGTCATCGGGTACAGTACCCGGCGTAGCCTTTGGACGGTTAAGCTTGAGAGTACCTCAATAGTGCTCAATTTATTAGTCGTTTGAGAGGTAATCGTTGCAAAGCGCCCTGATCTCTAGCGTATAGCTGTGTGCTCATCCGTCCCACATTGTTTACGCGAGTGATGTTTATGCGTGTGGATTGGTCAGTTGATCCCTGGGGGCAGACTTCTCTGCTTTGCACTCTCTCCTCCTCCTCTGCAGTAATGATCGCCACTCGGAGAATCTCTGGAAGTCTGGGGTGAAAAACGAAGAGAAGCGGAGGATACGTGAGAAGAGAAGGCGATCGTTGGACGGTGGAAGAGAAGGGGGACAAGGGGATCAACGGGAGGAGAGGACTAACCCACGCATAAGCGAGCCGATTAGTGCATAATGGATGCATGAGGGACATTTGCATGCTAATCACACGGAGGCTATCACTCTCATGTATTTTCGTGCGTTTCGTCCATCCGCCCTCCGTAGAAGGGCTCGTTTCAGCAGCGACCTTCTCGCTATCTCCTTTTCTCGTATTCGTATGTGGTTTAGGGTTCTCTTTCTGACGCTTTTTTCACGGTTATGTTTCACTTTTCGACCTCTGTAGGCATGCTCTGGTATTTATGGAAGCGTGAAACATAACCGAGAAAAAGCGTCAGAAAGAGGAACCCTAGCGTGGTTTAGGAGAATGCTTCGTCAGCTGCAGGAATTCGATTTTTTCGTCAATCATATATCATCCTCTATTTTTTCCCTCCCATTCTCCATTCCACCTGATCCTCTGCCCTCTCGTCCTTGGTATCCCCCGGTGTCATCTCCTTTCCCTCTGCCAGTCCACAGTCTCCCCTTCCCTTCACAAGAAGTCGTCTCATCTCTCCTCTAATCACCCCCATCCCCTTCTCATCCCATTCTCGGTTCTTCATCTCTTCGTGTCCCTATCGTCCTTGGTGTCTACCACCTGCCCTTCTCTCCTTGAAGAGGAGACCCTCTCCCCTCACATTCTCTTCTTCTTCATTTCTCCTCCATTCGTGCCCTCCCGTTCCTTCCTCCACAGTCGTCTTCTCCTTCTTTTCCCTCATTCCCTTCTTATCTTCTCTCCCTCTCCCTCCTCTTTACCTCTCCCCCCGTCTTGACCTTGGAATGGCCACGGTGTCGGTCGGTGTTCGCCTCTCGCGCGACTTGCTCTCTTCTCTTCGCACACTCTCTCGCCCGTCCGTCTGACTGTCTGTCTGTCCACACACTCTCTCCTCTCGCAAGTCGCGCGAGTTTCGTCAGCGAGGGAGAGGAGAGAGAGAGAGGGCATACCACATTGTAGCCCCCGCGCACTCTGTGCAGTCGTTGCACTCTCTCGGACTGTGTCTAGTTGTCTCTCGTTCTCGCTCCTCTCCCTCCGTCCCTCGTACCCTTCTCGACCCCTGCCACCCTCTCCCTCCTCCCATTCACATGTCCCTTCTCTCTCCATCTTCTGCATGGCACAGCCTGGTCCTTCCCTCCGTTCTCTTCTCCATTCTCTCCATTCTCAGTTTGCACCAAATACGTCAATCGCCGTTTTGCAACCATTCCTCTTTTCCCTTTTCCCTCGCGTGAGTACGATTTCCTTGCAAGCGGTGGTCAGTCGTGCCACCCAGTCCTCCTTGGTTGTGCAATTCCGTCATTCGGCTCTTTTCTACAGGATAAGAGTTGAGCACGGACTCTTTGTTGTACTTGATGATGAACTTGATGATGAAGTTGGCTACTCTGTGCAATGACTGAACTCTCCTCCCTTCATCCGACTAGCCCCCCTCCCCTTTCCCGCAACAATTGTTCACTTGTTCCTCTCGGTCGACGATTTCCCGTCATGTGTCCTGGTCTGGTCTTTGCTGTCTCCTTTGGGAAGTTGGGCTGTGATGGGGGCGTAGCACCAGGTGGTCACTTGGCTTCTCTATCTTAGCATGAGTATCCTTTTTGGTATGGGCCTCTGACAGAGTGTGAGAGTGCACGCAATAGTGCCCGGAGGGTTAGCGAGAGATGGCATAGATGGAGCGATAATAAGCTGTAGTCTACGTGGTTTGGTGATCGGCAGTCGCAACCAGGGGAAAGGGCCAATATATGGGGCATGGAGGCGAAATGAGGGAATGGAAGGGGTAAGAGTAGGGGAGTAGGAGGAAAGGGCAAAGGACGGGAGTGATTTAGAGGGAGAAGCCTGTCTCCATGCTCTTTTGATCTCATTTCTCCAGCAGAGAAGCTTCCGACAGATGCATGGATATGTAGGCAAAAAGTGGCGAGAAGTGGGAGGATTCGAGGGGGAGGAGACGAGTTATTTTAGTGGACGGATGGAAGATAGCAAAAGAAGATAGAAATGGAGGAAATAAGCGGCTTTCCGTCATGGGGAATAGGATGATCGCAAGCGAGAGACGTGTGTCTCGTCGAGGGGTTTCACGCGTATTCTGGGCAGGCCACGTGGCCTTCGTTGTGGGGCTTTCCCCACGACGTAGCTTCTTCTCTCTTTCGCAATGTCTACGAGACGCGTGAATCGAGGGCAAATGAGTTTGGCTATGTATAGCATCGTGTGTCTCCTTTTGGAGACTCGAATGACGCTAATAACGAAAGAGAAGGAAGAAGGGGAAGAGAAGCGAAAGTTGGCATTGCACACGCTTCTACTATTCAGCGGTGACGTAGAGGGCGTTACGTGGACAAAATGGAATGAGGGGGTGATGAACCCCCTTTAAGGGGAGGGGAGTCATTTAGTGAATATGGAAGATGAGGGAAGGAATGTAGTGGGGAATGTTTAGAGAAGGCGGGAGGTGAATAAGCAAAGAGCGATGTGCAACAGAAGGGTGACTCAGTCTAGGAGGGGGGACTGACTCAGTCTGTAGCATCTGGGGAAGGGGGATGGTTGTAGTTTATCGGCCGATCTGCTGTCTTACTTGCGTTTACTCTAGGCCTCACCTTAACCGTTGAAGAGCTTTGATAGGCGATTCCTTGATTCGCGTTTTTTTTCCCGGTGAAGCCATGGTCAGTGTAGGTGATTGCAACAAGGCCTCTAGTCCAGGGTCTACGCTCTTAAGTATCGCGGTAACTCTGTCCCTTCGTCCCTTGCAACTCGTCATAGGGATCCCCCTTGGAGGCTCTTCTCCCCTCTTTGCATTCTCTAGCCTAGAGTGTATACCATCTGTGTATACACTCACTTGCACTCACCCATCCCGTGCACGTGTGAAGATTAAGTGAGTGAGTGAGGGAGATTAGATATGAATATGTTGGGTGATCTTTGATCTCACGATTACTATGAGTAAGGGTTGAAGGATCGATCCGATATTGAGTCATGGTGACCAGATGACTGTTAGGTGTGTCTTTTAAGAAGGGGAGTGGTTAGCTATGTGAGGGAAGGGAAGGGAAAGGGAAGAGAGAGAAGTTAGATATGGCGTAATCCCGTTCGCCTTGTGGGTAGTTGTACACAGTACCAGCTTGCTCCTATCTCTCTCTCTCTCTCTCTCTCTCTCTCTCCCTCTCTCTCTCTCTCTCTCCCTTTCCCTCGTAACTCTCCCCTCCATGTATGAACAGTAGTGTGTGTGTGTGTGTGTGTCTGCTACCTACAGTATCCTCGTGGACGACGTTTGATATAAAGCAGAAAGAGGGGGCGAATAAGTTGAATAGAGTGCACTAAATAGCTCACGATCTGTCGCAAGTAGGACGCGCGAGAGAGAGAAAGCGGTGCGAGTGATGCATTCTTCCCTGTCTCCTCTCAACCCCCCCTCTCCCTCGTAACTCCCTCTCCCCCTCCTTCCCCCTCAAGACTCTCCCTAACGCGGTAAAGGAGTGCACGAGCGGGTTGATCATGCGTTGACCTTTGTGGGTCAGCCGGTCGAGGGAGAAGAGGACACTCGTATCTCCCTCTGACCCCCTCTGACCCCAGAGAGAGTAACGGTAAGGTGGTACAACTCCCTCCCTCATATCCCTCCCCCATCCCCTCTTCTTGATCTTTGTTTCGTGTCTCTCTTTCCCTCCTTCTCTTTGTGTCAGATGTTTGACCAATAAGCCCGATCCTATTCCCTCTTTCTCATCTCTTCTTTTCATTTCTGACCCCTTGCCCTCTTTTATTGCCCTCCACCTGTACTTTAACCCACTTTGAAAGGTTCGTAATCTATCAATGGTCTTTGATAGCCTGACAAGGGAAGTGCAAATGGTGACCATTGGATCCAGAGATGAGACATAGGTCATTCGATAGAGCTTGAAAAGTTATGTAGATTCCGTGAAAACTAGCTGCCCACATGCACGCATCGTCGAGAACGATGACGTCAACGATTCCACTGTATCCCCCATGCACCGATCTCTCACTGCCTTCTATCGCTCCGGCTGCAGTCGCTACAGGGTCGGCGTGGCGCAGCAGGTAAGAGGAGGATCTAATGCTCATATGATGCGGGTTCGATTCCACTCCTTTCATTTTCTTTTGCCTACACTCATAGACTTATAGATTGACCAAAATAGCTTTCTTGTGATGGACACCGTCCACGAGTAATTTTTTTATTGAAATAGAAAAGATCAGTACAGTAATAGAAATGAAGGAATATGACATTTCAATAATTCGCTATGCATCCATCTTGTTGACGTCGTCGTTCTCGACGGTGCGTGCATGTGGGCAGCTAGTTTTCACGGAATCTACATAACTTTTCAAGCTCTATCGAATGACCTATGTCTCATCTCTGGATCCAATGGTCACCATTTGCACTTCCCTTGTGAGTGTTTCGTACAGTACCGTTATGCCAAGTTGAAACGTGTTCCAACGTGTTTCTCTCGCTTGCCGTACTCGTATTAACTTATTGGTGCTCTCTTCCCTCCTTGTACGTTCCTTCCCCTCGTATGAGTATTGTTCCATCTCTTCTCGATACAATTCCCCTCCATCTTTCCCTTTCCCTCCCTCTCTTTTTTCTGATTGTGAATCTCCTACGTGGTTGATCGTGTAATGCCTATCTCTTACTCTGGTTCCCTCGTAACCCTCTCCCCTCCCTCTATCCTGATCCCCTCTTCTTTCCCTCTCTCTCTATCCCTCCTCATGGCATCCGTTTTCCATTTCGCTCTCCTTTAGCATCCTCGTGTTCTTCTTTGCCCGTTTTCCCTCTCATCTCTCTCATATTCTCCCTCCCTCTGAACGTGTCCATGCAACATATCCTTCCTCTTTTCAGCCAGTCTTCCTTCTTCTTCTTCTTCTTCTTCACTTTCGCCTTCCCTTCATCTTCCGTAAGCATAATCTTCCAGTTTAGCCCCCTCATCAGTTTGCGATAACTCCCCCTCCTGATCGGAGCCTTTTAATTTAATTTAATTTATCGACGCATTTGCGTAATGGGTGAATCGGGGCACTACTCAATAACTAGCCCGAAATGGAAAAAATAGCTATCTAATAATGCCAGTGCGGTCCACGCAATACATAAAAACGAGTGAACACCGAGTACTGAACGAGTATGCACCAGTATGACTCTAATAAGCCAGCAAGCATGCGGCTGCTA
>LS878699.1:104593-179008 GCA_900490955.1 Micoletzkya japonica | reverse complement strand
TCCTCCTCTTACCTGCTGCGCCACGCCGACCCTGCAGCGACTGCAGCCGGAGCGATAGAAGGCAGTGAGAGAGCGGTGCATGGGGGATACAGTGGGATCGTTGACGTCATCGTTCTCGACGATGCGTGCATGTGGGCAGCTAGTTTTCACGGAATCTACATAACTTTTCAAGCTCTATCGAATGACCTATGTCTCATCTGTGGATCCAATGGTCACCATTTGCACTTCCCTTGTCAGGCTTGCATAGATGGGCACGGTTGCAGGTTCCGTGTTTGGGTAGCTTACTGTACAGCCTTTTCTAATAGTGGTTGTTAGCTCACTGCAAAATAAAATAGTAGCTATACAGCGCAATCTGTGTGTATGGGAGGAAGACTGCAGTAAACTGCCGGCAGACCTTGTCCACGTACGTAGGCTTGGTAGGACTACGGTAGGATACTGTAGTATTGCAATTGGTCTAATGAACCGATCCATACCCTTTTGATGGAGTTCCATTGACTCGACTAATTGTAAGCTGAAAGAGGAGGCTCAAAATAGGCTCATTCACCTATGATGACGGGCTGTTGACAATGGTTGTGGGTGCGAGGGGACGAAGAGGGGAGAATATCACATGATGATAGGGGAGAGGGGAGAACACTTGATAGAGGGAGGGAATGAGTTGGATTGGGAAGGAAGGGGCTTAACCGATTTAGTCGAGATATGAAGGGAGAGGAAGAAGAAGAGAAGAAGCTTCTACCCTTCTTCTTTCCCTTTCTCTTCCCCAAGGTTGACCTCAATTGTGCCTCTCTCCGTCGCCGTTGTCGTGTTAAGTGCCTGCGTTCGCTCTTATCCTCCCTCGTACCCTCGCTCCCCCTCCCGATTCCCTCGTAACTCCCTCTTAACTCTCTCCCCCCTCTCCTCTGCATATCATTCTCCCCTCCTTCATTCGTCCGATCGCGTCGTCGGTCGTGTCAAAGGGTAAACAGTCGCCTGCTCAAATATACGAACGGTGTCTCTCTTTCTCTGCTTCTCTCCCTCTCCCCTCTCCCTCTCCCCCCTCCCTCTCCCCTCTAACTCTCGCCCTTAGCGCACTCTCCCACCCCCGGATCAGAATCGGAGAGGGGAGAGGTAGAGAGAGGGAATAGTGGAGTCGGCCCTCCCTTCTCCCTTTTGACTCCTTTCGATAGCCTCCTTTCCCCTTCTATTCGTCCATGTCTTAGTGTAGTCTTCTCGTCGTATTCTCCTTCTTCTTCCCCTTCTCTACGGTCACTTTCCATGTCCTCATCGTTGTTGTTTGCGGGGATTCCAGATTCCCTTGCACGTCATCTGTCTGGAATGTTCTCTCTTGAAACGTGGCCCAAGAATGGCGCCAAATAGGAGTTGCCTTTGAAAAGGCGAAGATTCGCGCAGCCGTCGATCACGAGTCGGTCAATGGCAGATTCCCCAAAAGCTTGTGCCTTCCACCTGAGCTTCGGGTAGATGCTCACGTGTGACGTGGCGTAGTGGAATGGCGGGAAATGGCGTTGACTTTGAAAGGACGAATTCCCCCGTGAAGTCCGTGTCAACGTATGAGCCATACACACGCAGTCGCCACCTGTCTCTCTCGGCTTCTACGTAATTATACATGAAATGCTTAGTAGCGAGAACCCCCTCGTCCCGCTCATTTCCTCTCAGTTTATCAGCTGCTGGTTCGATGTAAGTAGACGCGTAGATGGACTAGGGGGATGTCTATCTGTAGTTTGTCTACCCTCTCTTTCTCTTCGTTCCCTCAGGGGTCGAAGGGGGACTTCGTGCATTAGAAGGGTCTTCCCATTCTGCACGTAGAAGAGAAGACTCGGTTTGAGAGGGGAATAAAGGGAGGACCGAGTCCTCCCTTTAATGAGGCAGTTGATGGTCGACTTGTTTGATGGAGACACTGACATGTTGCCTGCCTGCTTACACTCTTTTATGACGAAATGGCAAGAGGGGATTGAGGGGAAAAAGTAGAAGGAGGGGAGCGAAGGTCGATGCAGTGCGAAGTGCGAAGTGGACAGGCAGAGGAGGACTACTCTGTCAGAGAGGGTCTCTCCCCCTCCCCTCTGTGCCTTAAGAGAGTCCCTCTCCCTCTCCTCTTATCTTCGCACTTCCCTCCTAGCTAGTGTTCCGCGTCCCCTTCCCTTCTCTCTTCTACTACCTGCCCTTCCCCTTTCCATTCACTCTCTCCATGTCTCACCGTCCTCTTCTCTCTTACTTCCTTTTCCGGGGAATAGAAGAAGAAGGAGAGAAAAAGGTGGACGGGAGCTTGAACTGAGAAGGGGGGGCATGGAGTAAGAGGGGAAGACAGTTGAGGGTTGTGGAGGGGGTTAGGGAGAGAGAGGGCGCACATGTGGCTTCAGAGTCCAATTAGTCGTAAGCCATGGCTTCTCGGCCATTTCTACCCCTCAGGGACTATGTGTCCTATGGCATTGTATCGATCTCTCTCTGAGGGAGGAGAGAGGGGAAGAGTATCAACTACTCGTTTCCCTTGTGTCCTGCTCATCCTCAGTCTAGCCATGTTTATGTCTGCCGGGGACTCTCCCCTTCCCTCTCTCTTTCCCTCTCTTCTTCGTCTCGTTTCTCTCACGCGAGTGGACAGCCTTGCACGCTGCACGCTTGCATGTATACTGCAGGGGAAGAGCGAGGGAGAGGGATTCCAGGGAATTGAGAGGGAAGGAGGCAGTATTTATGCGAGTGAGAGATAAGGGGAGAGGTGAACCTTGTGGTGACGAGACTCTTTCGGAGAAATACCCTGGTCAATTGTATGATTGGCAGAGTCTGGAGAATATTGAAGAACCTAGAGAGTGTCAAGTAGACACCCTTCCTCCCTCGCTTCCGCATGTCTCGTGCTTTGGTCTGGATGAGAAGGGATGGAGGTAAACCGAGTGGAGTCTCCCTCTCCCCTTCTATCTACATCAACTACAATATGCGGTGCCCGTCGGTGGAAGGGGTACTGATGGAGAGAAGGAGGGAAAGAGAGAGAAGCTTCTCCTCCCTCGGTCAGTCCCCCCCTCAATCTCAGCTGTGTTTTGTTCGTCATTCCGGTCGCGCCTTCTCTCTTTACTCTTATTCCCTCTCTCGGTCGTTGTTCGTCGACTCTCGAACAGCAAATAGTAGCCTCCGCAGCCTCCGTCTCTCCTCTCTGTTCCCTCTCCTCTCCCTCCTATCTTCCCCCGGTGTCGTCGATTGTTTTGCGATGTGACCAGGGCTCCCTCGCGTGTCTCGATCCCTGTCCCCCTCCTCCTCTCATGTCATTCTTCGTCTTCTGCTTAGCTCTTGTGTACTCTTCAGTACGATTCGTTCTCCGCATATTATACTGTAACGGTGTAGTTCGATCAGGGGAAAATACTGTATTTGATTATATTTTTCGCATGAGACCCCTCCCGCCCGCAAACCGTCGTTTAGTGTAAAATGACTCCTACCGCACCGAAAAATTACCCCCACCGCTGTTCTAAATTATCGATTTACATGACCACCCTACCGCCGCTAGAAAAGTACCTAAATAAATTTCAAATACGAGTATTTATCTCCTGAGTTCGATCATTGATGGTCGTTGTTCTCTTGACTCTCGGTATCCATTCATACAGTATCCCCGTATCTCTTGTATGGTCTTGCCTGGCCCCTCAATCCCTTCCCTCCACTCTCGTTTCGTATCGTCTTTCTGCACACAAAGTTCACCCGACTGGTGCACGAAAGGGGCAAAAGGAGAGAGAGAAGCCTGAGGGCAAGGAAGGACACACGACCCGAGGGTGCAGCTAGCAGTCCTCAGGGAATGCAGGGGGAGAAGACCTCTATTCTCTCCCCTCTCGGCTCCGCCCCCTTCCCTTCTGAGGACTGTCCTCACAGTACAGAAGGGAGAGCATGGGTGGCAGGGGGAGGGGAGTACTTGGTGTTGTTATGCAGACTAGAGACAGGAGGAGGCTGTACTCTGGGTACTGGGTTGGTTGGTCCCTTGGAGGAGAAGGGGGAAAGAGAGAGAAAGACATGCAGAGAACGAGGGCTGAACGTTCAAAGAACGAGTGGGAGAGAGGAAGTGGTGTGTTCGTTCTCTTAAAGGGAAGAGACAGAGAAGGAAGTCCCCGGGACTCGTTCCCCCTTCCTTTTCCTCCCCTCTTCGTCCACTACATTCCTCCTCTTCCTCTTCCTCCTTAGCCAGGAACTGTCACTGTTTACAGGCTAGGTCTCTCTCTCTCTTTTCTCTCTTTTCTCTCAATTCGAGTTGTTGTTGGCATGTGTACGGCGTGTGTTGTGTCGAAGCTAAGAGGAAGAGGAAGAGAGAACGGGTAAAGGGCATTCGGGGAAGAGGGAGGAGAGAGGACTGTCTATGGACTGTCGATACGGAGAAGGAAGCAAGAGAAAGGGACGCGAAGGGGGAGGAGTCTGGGGGTACAAGCGAACTTGGACTAGAGAAGCGAGAGAAGAACGCGAGAACTCTGCCTCGATTAGACTGCTTGGTCAGTGCAGAAGGACACACGGACTAGGAGAAGGCTTAAGAGGACGAAGGACTTTTGCTTTGCAAGAAGACGCAGCTAATGCGGGGCGTGAACTTGATTCGGTCTTGATTCGTTCGTTCCCCGTAGGTTAGATGAACTTGCCAGTGGGAGAAGGCAACGACTGATCCCCTCTCGTCCATTGTGTTCTAGTCGGGGAGAGCAAAGAGAAGAGAAGAGTAGGAGGAGGCAGAGTCATGCCCTGAGGGCAGACGAGGAGCGGCTGTCGTGTCTAGCCTCAGGGAGAGAAGGGCAGGACGACCGATTAACGAATGGAATGGATGGGGACGGGAAGGAGACGAGAAGAGGACACGAATCTCTGCTTTGTGGTGTAAGGGGCTTGAAAGGGCCGGAAGAACAGAGAGTGTAATCGATAGTTTACGAGTTTACAGATGTTTGGAAGAGCCGTCGTTGAGGTGGAAGAGAGGAGGGTGAATCATGGCGATGATTCAGCGGAGAGCGAGGGAAGAAGGGAATGGAATGGACATTCGTCTCGCCGTCTCCGTTCTCTCTCTTGGGCAGAGACCCCACGCCACGTTGCTAACATGACGAACGTCAATTGACGCACGTGTGACCCGTCGTTCCCTTTCCCTTCTTAGTCTTTGCCTCATTTGGTTGGAATCATCCCCCTCGTAGTTGCCTCCAGAAGGCAGGCTATTCTCGGGAGATTTCGCAAGACGACGGTAAAGGGGAAGGGGAGTCACGTGTGGACACGGGACGTCGCTGTCCCTTGTGACCATTCCCTCCCCTTTATCTCCTTTCCCTTCCCTTCTTTGACCAAGACGACGAGATCTCCCTCGTTTCCTATTATAGTAGTGCAGAGTAGCTGACTGGAATGCACTTTGTACCTCGAGGGAGACTGCAAGAGAAGAGAGGGAGCCTAAGCTCATGGACAAAGTACGAGTGTACTTGTAGAGGAGGGAGAAGATGGAGAAGGCTACTTGCACTATGAGGACACGGCCGTTCCGAGTAGAAGGGAAGCCAAGTACGGAAGATGAACTAGAGGGCGGAGAGGGGAATGGGGGGAGGAGAAGGGACAGAGGAAGAGGAGATGGAGGAGTGAAATGGCTTGCACTATGAGGACCACGGCACGAAGGGAAGTCTCCCCTGGACGGGTTGGACAATTAGGTATGGATAGAGAGTACGAGGGAGGGCGAGAAGGGTTGGAGAGAAGAGAGGGATGGTTGGGAGGGAGACTGTGGATACACGTGGATCATGTCGTGCATTATCACTCGAGTCCCTCCATTCCGTCATTGGAACGATGGAGGGGAAATACAAACGTATGAGGGGAAGGGAAGTAGTCATTGACGCAGTCGACGGAGGGAGACTTCCCAGAAGGCAGCTCGTGCTGTCGCTTTATTCCCTCTTCTCTCTCTCTCCCCTCTCCTCCCCCCTTGGGTTCTACACCCTCTCGCGAGTCTCGTGCGACAGCCGAGAGAGTGTAGGAGGTGGAGAGAGTGACAGACGACGAGAGGACGAGGGGGGAGGGAGAGCCGTCGATCAGCTGAGAGACTCTCTCTCTTGTCCGAAGCGGACGTTTGACTGGACTCTGGAAGGGGGCGGAGTCTCGTGCTGCCTTTCGGGTCTCGTATATAAGGGAAGGAGGGGACAGGACTGAGCTTGAGACCGGGTCTTGGTCTGTCTCCTCGCAGTCCTTCCTCGTCTCATTACTTCCCCCTTCCTTCCACCCGTAAACGTCGCACTTCTCGGCCTTTCTCTTGTCTCTCTGTCTGGCATTCACAAGAAATGCTTGTTCCTGGTTCTTGGCGGTTCTTCATTAAAGGAGAGACGGAGACGGTGGTTGGCAACACGTCAGTGTTACTCGTTAATGCAATACGAGGACCACTCTCCCTCTGAGTAGTCTCCCCTCTCTCTCTCTCTTCCCTCTCTGGTCTCTCCAATGTCTGCTCCTCTTTCTCGGCCTCTCGTCCCCCTACTCTCATTACTTGAGCAGTACCAGTTTGCTCTCTCCCTCTCCCTTTTACCTCTCTTCTCTCTCCCTCCCTCTCGATGCATCACAAGTGACGATTATGGTCTCTCGGTACCCGCTGAATCTCGCGTCATTGTATAAGTATTTGCCATGCTCTATTTCCAAACAGACGACACTATACGGTTGGCTTTGATCTCTCTTTGCGGAAGAGCGGAAGAGTGTCTCTTGACGGGTTCATTTTCCGTTCTCTTTCTTCCCTCGCAAAGAGAGAATCGGAGACTGTCATCTTCTTGACCGGTACACACTCGTGGTAGAGAGTAAGAAGGGCGAGGAAGACGAAGAGAGAAGGAAAGAAGAAGGGAAAGTCAGCTGATTCCGACCTTCGTCCTCTCTCTCCCGCTTTCCCTCTCTTTCTCTGTCATTCCCACTCGAGTTCTCGAACTTTGACGCTCTGACTAAGAGAGTCCGCGTCGTCGAGTTTCACGTGTTGTGGACAACACCACGTTCCGACCGACGATTACTACTCGTCGCCTGGTGTTGTTTGCTGTTGTTTGCTCTCAACCTTTCAACTGGGGGTAACGCCCCCTCGCCTCTTATCGAACTTGGTGTCTTCTTAGTGGGGATGACTCAGTCGTGTGATATGGTCTTTTCCTCGAATGAATCTCCCTCATTCCTTGGTCATTTCCTTCTTCTTTTTTCCCGCCTTTTCCTTGGCCGTTCGATGTATAAGGAAAGGGGAAGTGAGAGAAATGATGTAGGGAGAATAAATGGGAAAGGAGGAAGCGAGAGGGGGAGGGGAGACAGAGAGGGCGAGGGATGGGTGTGAACATTCGTCGAATCTTCATTGAGCTAACCACCCCTCTTTCCCTCGTAACTCCCTCTCTTTCTCCCCCGTAACCCCTCTCCTCTCCCTCCCCCGCACACGTGAGCATTCCATGTCTCTTCTATCGTCGTTCCCTTCCCTTCCCAATAGTCCATTCGTCCTCTTCTTGTCCTATCCCCCTTTCCATTCCTCTCTACTCTTTACTCTTCACTTCATATAACACTTCCCCCTTTACTCTCTCTCTCTTTACCTCGTAACTCCCTCTCCCCTCTTATTCTCTTTCTGTGTGTGGACATCGTGCCAGGCAACGTTCCCTGCTTCTTCTCCCCTTCCTTCCCCTCCTCCTCCTCCTCTTCTCTACATTGTGTCATTTCGCAATCGTCGTCCTCGTCCGTGCACTCTCCTCACCATGCAGTCTCTCTCCCTCCTCCTTCAGATGACTCATTTGTCATCTCTCTCCTTCTCTGTTCTCCCTCCAATCCCTCTTCTAGTCCATTTCATTCCCCCACAGTTTCCATTGCTTTGCTCTGTGTCGCGTGTGTTTCACCACAATATTCGCCTATTTTCGAATGCTTTCGAAGCTTTTGTTCTCCCCTCCATTTCATCATTCTCATCCCCTTCCCTTGCAGAAGTCGTGTGCCCAGTCGACGACTCATACCTCCAGTCTTCCCGTCTCCTCTCCTCACCTACCGTATCCCTCGAGTCCGATCGGGTCAGTCCGTCGGTCAGCTTCGCAATCACGGCACGAGAGAAGCGTACGGCGTCGGCCTGTGGGGGCCCCGGAGTAGTGGAGGCCGCGACGGAGTGCGTTCCCGAGCCACGGGTTCCCGAAACGATGAGGAAGAATTCAAAGTGAGTGGGGTACGGTACCCGGTTAGCAATCGATAATCTGTTTAGTCTGTGTAGGCGCCGTTTTAAGGGAGCTTTTTTGTGTACGTAGATGTATGGCGATAGCGTTGCCTGTTATTCGTGCGAGGGTGGAGGATGGATACTCATTAGGATGACGCGCTCCTTTTAATGCATATAATAGTCTCCGTCTATCCATCCATCGTCTTATTATTCGTCTTTTGTCTCTCGTGCAACGGATGATTATCTGTGCTGTGTTTAAGCACACCCCCGCGTGCTAAGTGAATGAGCAAAGGGGATGAGACGAGAGGGGGGGGGGGGGGAGATTATGGGAAGGTGTTGGAATATTCGAGAATCGGGGGGACACGGAAGGAAAGGAGAGAAGCCTTCGAGGGAGAAAGAGGATTGACATGGTGATTAGTCTGAGGGTGGGAAGGTGTGGAAAGTGGAACGGGGATTTGAGAGGAACGAGACGAGAGATCAGATTATGCGAAGGGAGAAGGGTGTTGTGAGAGAGAGAGGGTGGTTATCCTGAGAGGGATGGAATCCCTTTGTGCTATCAGAAATGCTGCGATTCTTGGTTAACGTAAAGGGTTGGAGTGGTGAGAGGTGTGGGTGTGCAGTAAAAGGGTAAAGGCAGAGGAAAACTAACGGACGACCGATTGGGTCAGCTGATTTTTCATATTGAGCGACACGCGAAGAGAGAAGGGGAAGAGAGGAGATCTTTGGGAGACTGTAGGCACCGATTGATTGATGGTTGGAAAAGGGAAGAGAAGGGTTAAGGGGGGGGGGAGAGGGGGAAAGTAAGGTTATCTGCGTCTATCACTCGCTTTACTCTCGTCTTTCCGTTTTCAAGACTATTCCCCCTTCCTATTTGGTCAGTATGATCATCTTGTGTGCGCTGTTGCTTACTCACACTAGGCACAATGAAGACAATATTCTGGTATTTGAATTGGCGCGCTAACCGTCTGATGTGCAGGCAGTTCGCGGGCGGTCCGCGTCGCGGTCAGAAGACGCTCGGGTGGTTTCTGACGGAGGAAATGCTCGAGAAGACGGGCTCTCCCTCACCTCCCATACAGACGAAGAACAACAATAACAATAACAATGGAATGACCACTCCCTCGGGTGGAGAGAAGCACACTGAAGAGAAGCACAAGCGACGGTTGGTCTTTTACTTTATCGGATTTTAGTTTATATTTATTTCCTTTCTTTAATCAGGTGTTAACATGAAGTAATGTCCACAAGAGAGGGCCTTACCGTATCCTACCGTATGCCCCTACAGTACCCCTTTCCCTTTAGACGAGGCGGTCGTGGTCGTTCGCGTAAGCTGACTGAGTCGCTGTCGACGGCTTCTGAAGCGAGTCTTCCGATGGACGGAGACGACGAGAAGAAGGTACGGTAAGACTACCGTAATACGCGCATTTCGAAACTCCTTGCTTTTGGGTCCCGCACGGAAATGCCAGCCGAATTTCGAAAGGCCTAGTGTTTATCTGTTTACGTGGCGCATGGGCGTGCGTTTTCGAAAAAAGGCGTGAGTCACAAGAATCTGGGGAGGGGGTATTGAGAGAGAAAGAGGAGAAGAAGAGGAGGGACGGGGTGTTGAGGGGAACAGAGAACGGAAATGAAATTGTTCATGCGATTTCTTGTGTCATGTGTTGTTTGTTATTATTGCTAATGCAGGGTATGGGAACAGGCTACTAATTTGTTATGCCTTAAGGGGGGCTAATTGGGCATTTCCGTTCCGCAAACTTGGCTTTTTCGCTTTAATTTGACTAATGCCCGCCGGCAATAAATGATGCGTAATCGAATCGAGGAGGGTGGTGGCTATTCGCGGTATTCGGATAATTAGATAAGTTGGATAAATAGTAATTGGAAGTGATTTAGTCTTGAGCCGGATGCTAATTAATGTCGATTTAAGATGGATGCGGAGCAGACGGGAACCGATTTCTACGTGTACGATGTGGCCTCGGACGGATACTATTATGAACAGAACGGAGCCAAGGGATGGAGAAGGAGGCTTCCCGCAGGGGCACAGGCTAAACCACGACCGCCCTCGGCTGAGGTGAGGGGGGTACGGTAGGGGTACGGTAGCCGGGAATTGGGATGAGGGAGTACGGTAGTTGGCACGGTGATGTGTGATAGCGATGATGAGACCACCTAAGAGGGCGGAGATTAGCGGGGGGTGAAATGTATTCTGTGCGGGTATATCAGCTGTAGGGGGAAAGAAGGAAAGAAGTGACGCACGCGCTATGAAGGAGGGAATGACGCTGTTTTCTGTGTAGCTGACTAGCCTTTATTTGGTGTGCGTGTGATAGACGTCAGTTTGAAGGGGAAGGAGAAGAGGAAAAAGGAGAGCGGAAGGACTCTTTTGTGGGTGATGTAAGGGAGATAAGAGGGAAAGGTAAAGTTTGACATGTACGCTTTGAACGTGTATTGTGAGGGGAAGGAGGTTAGGGGGGATTGATAAGAGTACTGACTGAGACTGACCTGAGGTTGAGGTTAGCTGTGAGTCCGATTGAATAGAATTGTTGGCATTGATGACTAATAGATGCTTAGCTTCTTCGCTTCTTCTTGTATTTTCTATTGGCCTTGTTAGCCTTGTATCAGTCTATGCAGAGTTGAAGCATCCTTTTTGATATGCTCTCTTTCCCCTTCCATTTCTCCCCTCTCATTTCCTCACTCCGTCCAATCGAGACCACCCCTCGTGAGGGGAGTCTCACGTGGGTGTCTGTCTGTCTGTCTCTCTCCTCTCTCTGTGTGTCTGTTGTTTGTTGTGGACATCCTGAGAGGGGGGGAATGTCGTCAGAATCCTTCTCCCTCTCCCTCTCTACCCTCGGGGGCTAGTTTGTAGTTTGTAGCCTCACGAAAAGATCATCATCATCGTCTGTAGTAGCCAGCTAGTCTCGTTCTCATACGAATTCTCGAAATGCCGGAAACGAAGAGAAAGTTGCGAAATTCTTGTGGCCATTTCCTGTAGTTTAAGTCTGTCTACGCGATGTCTGGGAGAGTAATAACCGATAAAAGGCACCCCTTTCGTGATTGTGGGGGAACGATTACTGGAATTACTGGGGGGCTTAGACGTACAGTAATCCGAGACGAGAGCTACCCTTATCTCGGGATCTACCGTAATCCAAGGTTTTCGTTGCAGGAACAGGCTCAGCAGGCGATTGCGACGGCGCTCGCGAGACAGGCACAACTGGCAGGCATGCCGGTCTTCAACTCGACCGCCTACAACAGGTTGGTCTTCGGTCTTTGATCTTTAATCTTTGATCTCTAGTAGAACGGGGAGGGGAGGGAGGGCAAACAGTAGTCGTATGCTGGCTGCATCATGGGAGACTTGGCTGTACACATGCGTGTTTTCGAGTGTTGTCTCGAATGGATTATACTGGGACGCGCGTGATATGCGACTGTAGTGGGGGGAGTGAATAGAGAGAGGTAGAAGAGAGAGGGAGGGACGTGAAAGCGGAACACTGCACACTTTTCCTTCCCCTTCGTAGTAGTCGAAGCCCCTTGTCTGCTTCTCTTATCGGGAATCGAGCTTTCTGGAATAATACGCGTGCGCTTATTGACATGTAGCAAGGCTGCGAGAAGCCGAAGCATGCACAGATCTTTGGACTGAGAGGGGAGAGTGACAGACACACAGGAGAGAGTGGGGACAGACAGACAGACTCACGCGTGTTGTTGTTTGTTTGTATCCTGTGTGTGTGTGTTCTGGAGTGTCGCGGGAGGTGTTTTCGCATGATGAGATGGAGAGAGGGATTGAGGAGAAGCGAAGAGGGGAAAGGGTTGAGAGGGATCGAGGTGGAGTACGGGGGCAGGTTGAGGGAAGACGTGAAAGGGCAAGACACACGGCGATGGCTTGCGAGGGGAGAGGGAGGGAGTTGAGAGGGAATGAGTAAGGAGAGCGGGCTAGACAGACAGAGAGAGGAGCAATTGGCAGACTTGGCGTGATCGGGTTCAGGCTATGGGGGAGTAAAACAGAGAGAGATATGGGGGTGGACTGGGCAGAGTCTGCAAAAACAAAGGTTAGAGAAGAGGTTGGCTAGGCGGGGAACGAACAGTTGGTCAGGGCAATTCACGGTTGCAAGAAAGGGGGATGGGGCTATGAATAGATTGATGTGCAGGTTGATCTTGGGGGAAAGCGGGAATTCACATGATTATATAGCTACAGTATCCCTTGTAGGTACTACGACGCGACGTCGGATGGCTACTTCTTCGAGATGGCTTCAGTGGATGGCTGGCGCAAGAGGGCGCCCGCGCCCTCCTCCCTGCCCTCCCTCCCCCTCTCCGGACTCGTCTCATCCGCATCCGCCCCATCCGCGTCGTCCGCCTTCCGCCCGTCCGCCCAACGCTTCTCTTCGGCTGCTCCGGCCTTCATGCCGGCCACTCAGTACCAGCACAACCAGAGCTATGGAGCGACGCTGGCTAGGTAGGAGGGGAGGGGTACGGTAGATCGGTTACGGTATACTGTAGCTATGGAACTAGAGGGAAGTTTGGACTACGGCAGAAGGGAGGGTTCCTGTATGCTTGGGTTACGGTAGATGGTGCTAATGTCTTGTCTTGCAGGGGCGAATTGCCTGCGAAGTGTGTGATGGAGTCATCGGCCTCGTCCTCAGTCTCGGATGACCTGGTCTCCTTCCCCTCCTCCCTCTCCCGTCCCACTTCCCTCGATCTTACCGTACCCGATGAGGAGTACGCGGACGCGTCGGGTGACGCGTCGCGGCTCTTCAACTGGAACACCGACAAGTTCATCGAGGTGAGCATGCGAATCTGCCCAACTTTCTCCTGCTGTCTTACTAATATTATTACGCTACACAAAAATAGGTTGACTGCATTACCGTACTCACCGTATTCGTTGCAGGACCTGGTAGGTCAGTTCTCGTCGTCCCATCTGGAGTCCTTCGATACCTCGACCCCCCGCACCCCCGCTACCTCGCAGTGGACCCGCCGCTTCTCTTCTACCGTATTCCCTCCCCCTTCGAATGCCCTCCATTCGGACGACGACCCTGAGGACTACGCTCTGACGAAGGAGTTGGAGAACATCTGGAAGACGCCCACGCCCGTCCAGCACTGATGTGCAGGCACACGCGCGTTGCGTGCGTCGCCGACGTCCACCTTCCCCTCGTAGTTTAGCGACAATCACACTGTCTTTTATCGCGTCTCCCGTTTTCTTCTACCCACTTTATGGTCGTCCGTTCGTATTGTTCCCTCCCCTTGATGGTTTGCTGTATGTAGTGGCTGGATGCTGTGATCCCCTCTCTTCTCGTAATCATCCCCCTTTTCTTCTTCTTCCCAATCCCAGGCATGCCTCTCCTATTTCACGGCCCATTCCTTCTCTCCCTCGCGAAACCCGGTAGACTTCCACTCATCCATTCATCGCTTCCTTCCGATTCGTCTAGGATAGGATATTGGAGGGGGGAAGGCTGCGGGGGTTACGGTAGCCCGATAGACTACCGTACCCCGCCGCAATTTCCCCTCTCGTTTCCCATCTAGTTGCAATCCAGTCTTTCGTCAAGTCCCCCTAATCGATGTGGTCGATTCCCTTGTATAGAATCAGCACATCATTCTCGATTCTTCTGTTTTTTTTCTTATTTCTCTTTTCTTGCTCGTCGATTAATTGTCTTCCTTTCCCTATTTCCCGGCAGTATACATACAGTAGGAGTTAATTGTGTCCGGATGTATTGGTGTAGTATTTAGTATTGCAGTCCTTGTTTTCCTACCGTATCCCCCATCTCTTCTATTACAGTACTCCAATTGTTCACTAGAGGAGAGTTCACAATCCATATCTTGCGTTATCCCTCCCATTGTTGTTCACTCCTTTCCCCATTAATACCCCTAGAGGGTCCCCATCTACCGTAACCCCGCTTACCGTATAACCGTAGGAATGATAGTAGTAGTAGGTCTCTTACACAAATTGTCAATTGGACACGTTATCCGTACTCATCACTTTCATCATCAAATTGTAATGTTGTACAGCCGCTGAAGTACCTAGTAGAAAGTAGTCGTTGTTCGCATCGTCTTGGTATCACTTCTTCTTCTTTTCCCCTTTGTTTCCTCGTTTTACCCTCGATTCCCCTCATTGTCCTGTACATATTGCGAGAGCTGAGATGTAGTCTCTGCTCTCATTCGTTTTGTTCTAGTAGAGTACGACTCTTCCTCCCCCCAATCCATACAATTCCTCACTTGAACCCTGTCCTCCCGCTAGGGAGTGAATGGGACACGCGAAATGGATAAAAGCAGTGTTGAAGCAATCTTGGAACACAGTCAGATGTGAAAGGGGGGATTTATTAGAGGAATCTATCGAAGGAGCACCGATAACAACAGGAGGTGGGGATGTATCACAGATATTATGACCTAGTTGACGACATAAAACGAAACGAATAAATATACATACAAAAACTTTGTCTCGTATCTTCGATCGATCGATCGTCCTTTAGCTATGAAAGGGAGATTATGGTAATGCAATTTGGACCACACACGGAGATATTCTGGGAGGCAAGGCATACTGTATCCTAGTCTAGTATATCTTCTATCTCGGTATTCAGTATTGCAGATCGAATATCACAATAACAAAGGCACTATAGGGGTTACTGAAACCGTAGTCTATCGTTCGTGTTAGACTCCAGAATATAGAGAGAAGAAGTAGAAATAGAGGAGGCATACGGGGTAGAGCAAGAGAACCTTCTTGGTCTCGAGTTCATCTACACAGAGAAGGGAACCGGCTGAGTATACCGACCAGCCAACTCCGATTACACCGAGAAGCGAAGAGATGACAGGGATACTGTAAGTGGAGGGTACTGTAGGTTTAGGGGCCGGAAAGTCCTTACGAATAAGCTCTTCCTCACATATCTTTAAAAGATTATTCTTTTTCTTTCTTTTAAACGTTTAAAAATTTATTATTAGTATCCAAATACCGTAGTCACAGGCACTAACCTGGCCAGAAGAGGGTAGATGAAGGCGATGAGCACAAGGGGAATGAGACAGTAACCGACGACCCCGAGAACTTGCGAATAACCGACCTTATAGGGATACCATTATTATTGAGTTGATCATTATTAACTTGATAGATGCTCTAATAAATGAAGGATGGATTATTGCAGTAAACAATATAAGGACAAGGGCGGAAATATTATATAGGCTGATAGGCAATTATACATTACGGAACATAATATTTGCAGAAAAAAGTTAGAATATGAGATCAACTCACATCTCCCCCGAGAGCTCGTGCTAAGAAGAATACGAAGAAGGAACCGCAGAACCACATGGTTAGGATCCACGACACCACCTCGAAAAATCATTATAAAAATATAAAGTTTTTATAGAATAGCTTCGCTACAACTTTTGCAATGTAACACTTCGTTTGCAGCAGTACTGTAATGCTAAAATACTCAACGAAAAAATATCTAAGAAGAAAACTACAGCAACCCACCGAGAATTGGCCGTAGATTGAGAGCAGAGCATAAGAGAGAACGACGATGAGTGGACCCCAGAAGTCGGGGGATTCCCGGACGATCGATAATTTGAGACGGAAGTACGGTAGGGGAAGCAGAACGCAACGGACCTGCACATCAACAAATAGTTATTTGAATTGAGGGAAGAGCACACAAGCAGATGTTGTGTGTACAGAGAATGGAGGAGTTTACGGTCGATAAAGGGGAAGATTGACTACCAACAACATGGACGAGGAAAAACAATGAGGGAGTCGTGAAATAAAATGTGATCTCCAGGGGGTCAAAAGAAATTTCTCACAACTTTGGTGCTATTATAGAGAGACTATGTTAGATGCTACAGCGAAGTTTCTACTAATTACTACAGTATGCTCCATGAGAAATTTAAGGAAAAAAGAATTTAAGAAAATGTTATATTTTCACGTAATTCACAAAGGAAACCTTGTAGTAGATGTCCTTCAGATCAATGTCCAATTCCTCCAATAATGGTACGTTTTCCTCATCCCCGTCGTTTACCTGATAACGAAGTGCGTGAGTTTCCACTTATATTAAAAGGCAAATCGAAAACACAAATATAGCTTTATTCGAGTTATCTAGCATAGAATTAGAGAGCATAATAAGCTTCGTTACAGAATTCTCTAGAATCAATTAACTGTTTTGTGGTGAAACGGTGACTTTAGACAAATACATTTCAACCGTCGCGGTACATACGTATATATATGAGCACCGATCCGACGGTGGGGTGGTAAGCCCCTTCATTTTGTCATAAATTTAACTTGACAGGTACCATATTCTGCGAAAACCCTCATTGGCAAGTTAATAAAAAAGAATTTGTGCAAGGCTAGGCCTCTATCTGAAGTAGTTGACGGTAGAGCTGCTGCCCATGTATGCACATGTATCGCAATAGTCAGTATTTACCCACCTCAAGCAGCCATCCGAATCCTTTGCTCTCGAGAAACCGTCCCGCCGCAGTGTCCACTCGTTGTGAGTAGCCAGAGGTGTGTTCCATCTTCCCCGATAGGCCATCGCCGTACGCTGAAAGCAGTAGTTTACCATCGAATTTCCATTCTTCCTCTATTCACCTACCACAGTTCCGCTTCTTAGAAGCTGCCTCTGATAATGGATGGTTTGCGGCTTTACGCGTACTGTGAAGCATAATCGGCAAATCGCAGTTTCTCCTTGGTTTTAAAAACCAGACATACGACTATTTCCACTAAGGCATTCGCAAAATCTAGATCTATAAATCTACTAACCCAAAGAAATAATGACTTCTCAAGCAAAAAGAAAGAGAACCTGGGCTGTTGCCTCCACTAGGTGCTACGTAGTTTCCAGAGTCGTAGAATTCGAAGGACTGTGCAGCGGAGTCGCCGAAGTCTATGGCTGTCTGCACTGGCTGGCCTCCGCCTGGAGCGGTCGGATACGGGTCCATGACTGTCCTGGAAGGGAGATAACCAAGAATTACAGAGTAATTCAGAATAGAAACAGCAAAAAATATCCCCCGATCGGCCGAACTGCGATCACGGTGGTCCGAATTTCTGAATTTCGAGTCCGAGAGCGTCCTGATTCCGCTTGCTAAACGCAGTAGCGAAACTAGTTTTTCGACCATTTTTGTTCATTCCGGCTCGTCAAAAATATTTCAATGCATAAAATGCTAAAGATCTGTTTAGCAATAATACAAAACATATCATAATAGATACATAAAAGAATTTCGAGGAAAACATGGATCTTATGTTTTTCGGACTTACTGCGTTTAGCACTAGGTTTGCTAGCCACGTCAACGGCGCAAATCCCATCAAAACTTTGTTGTTCTTTCCGGGATTCGTATCATGTTTGCGTAGTGTAACCTGTTCGTTGTCTCGCCCAACTCTCGTAACTCTCTTCAGATGAGGAGTTTCGTGCTTCTCGTGTCCCTCTGGGCAGTCGTCTCGTCCCTTAGATTCAACATTC
Organism: Micoletzkya japonica; assembly: GCA_900490955.1. Classification (NCBI taxonomy): domain Eukaryota; kingdom Metazoa; phylum Nematoda; class Chromadorea; order Rhabditida; family Diplogasteridae; genus Micoletzkya; species Micoletzkya japonica. The sequence goes on along the minus strand of LS878699.1, from coordinate 161,533 downwards.
CGGCGAACAACAAGAAGTGTCTCAAGGAAGAGATCCACAAGAACCTCGTGGTTACCGGGGAATACGAAGTGTCCGAGGGCATCGGATACTCCACTTCCCTTCATGTTAGTTCATTATTTATTCGCATTTCGTTTAGGAGCTGTTCAGGCAACCAATGTATTGTTGAAATGAGTGTTACGGCAGTACTGCCTTCAGTATAACGATCTGTTGTCTGCCTATCAGTTAGACTTAAGGTCTACATATGGGGAAGATAACGGTGATGAGTGTTATACCTTTGTAGGTAACGGATACTCGCGGTCACACCCTCTACAAGCGAGAGAACTTCGCCGATCTCAAGGGCAAGTTCGCGTTCACGACCGATGAGTACGACATCTTCGAGATCTGCATCTCCAACCATGCTCCAGCTGGTGGGTTTAGCTTATATTCATTGCGCAGTCGCAGCAAGGATGCTCTAATTAAGTAGGTTACGAAGCAGTTGTAGTATTGTGAAGACTGAACATCGTAGAGCAATAACGCAGATCCCGCTAAACATAGTAAACAATGGGTAAATAGCTTTATTTGCTGTATTAGAATATGTTTGTCCATAATAATGTCCATGTATGGGAAGCTATACTGCCCACTATTTTGAACTAGAGCCTACCAGTGAATAACTTGAGGTTTTGGTTAGCCTACCAATGAGGCGTCAAGAATAATAAGGCGCCTGCCAAGTTAAGCAAGATAAGGGGCCTACCACCCGACTGTCCGGTCCGTGCCCATGTTTGATAATCTCTACTAATAAGCTTTGTCTCATGTAGGTCAGGCTGGCCAACAACGCGAGTTCTCCCTTCTGATGAAGCACGGAGTGGAAGCGAAGAACTACGAGGATATCGCCAAGGCTGAGCACCTCAAGCCTCTCGAGGTTAGTCCTTCCTTGCACCTTCGGGGTAGTGATCTCCATTCCGTAATTTTTTCGTAAAATTTAGAGTGAATTACTATGATAATCTTTAGTAGAAAATTTTGAATGTTGAACCACGCTTATGTTAGCTAAACCTGTTAGTCTTTCCTTTTCATTATTTCCAAGGTAAATTGCGAACTATTTACCTCTTACCTCTCTTGGATTTACTATGATTTGGCAGCCCTACCAACGAACATTTTCATCAATTTCTCGGGAAATTTCTAGTGTAGTTTTAAGCACTACTTTGAATACGTGGAATACTTTGAAAAGCTCGGTTGAGCTGTCACGTATAAGAATGACTCCGTTGTTCAGGTTGAACTCCGTCGTTTGGAGGATCTTTCGGATGCCATCGTCAAGGACTTTTCGTTCATGCGACAGAGGGAAGAGGAGATGAGGAACACTAATGGTGCGCTGTTCAGCCTTTTCTAGCTTTGGCTTTGATCATAGATGAGAATACTTGCTTTTACGTGCTTGGGGAGCTTACTGCCCAACTCTTGCAAATATTGTTTGAAATGCTTAATTTCTGACAAATGAGTTTCTATTATTGGAACGCCCTGCATAACTCAATCAGTTAATTCAGATTTTTCCTTTGCTCTTGTAATTCATTATTCCTACTTGAGTATGCATACAGTACCCAATGCCTTATCCTCTTCAGAGTCCACCAACTCTCGAGTACTGTATCTCTCCATCTTCTCTATGCTCTGCCTACTTGGACTCGCTGCCTGGCAGGTAGGCATTTTGCTCAATTTTCATACCTTTTATTTCGTGTTTCATTACTTAGTTTCTTAAAAGGTCCCGCAACCCACTTTTTGACAATGGTCACTCTTTACGTCATGATATGGATCAAAGCATCCTGATTGTGAATCAGGCAATCCCATTTTCTGATTTTTCGTTTGAGCTTCACAATCATGTTTGAAACAACCACTCTTCGAGCGAGAGACCGTGCAAAGCGAGAAGAGTGCAGAGAGTGAAAGTCTAAACCCCAATTAGCATACACGTGCCTTTCGCGATCCTTTAAGGCTTGAATATATTATTTCAATTTTTCTTGTTCAAACTTGAAAATACGGATAGTGTCATTGTAGGTGCTGTTCCTTCGCAACTACTTCAAGGCGAAGAAGCTCATCGATTGATCAGCCTAGCCTACCGTATACCTCTTTCTCTTCTTGTACCGTATTAGGAGCATCGTCTGCCTTAATGCAGTCTTCTCATTAAGGGTACGCATTATCAATAGATAAGCACAAGATTTAGTCGTTAGGATATTGGCCCTGTTTTTTTGCATTCTTTCTGTTATCGCCTGCAGCTAATTTATTCCCTTAACTAAAGATTGTTTCACCTTCCTCGTGCATTCATTTTCTATGTATTCGGTCGTCCCTTCAGATGATATTATATAGGGGTATATACACTGTACACTGCGCTCTCTTTTATTTAAAAATAGTAAATAGTATTCGTTGCTTGGCAAGGCAATAACTTTGTGTGTGTGTAGTTTTCATTGTCTTCATTGTTTTCCCTTTCGATGTGATGTAAACGCTTATCGGTGAATTGGAGCTGTTGATGTTGGATGAAATCGAGGTTTCCCTAGCCTCTGATGAATATTCGAAACGTCCCCCCGCATGGAGTGGTGAATAATGAGAGTAATGACATGTTTGGAGATGAACTAATCATAACGAGAAGAGAGGAAGAAGAAGGAAGGGATGGATTCGAGTCCGTTGGACTGCAGGCTGTGTCAAAAGGTGCGAGGAGGAGTCTATCGAGGACTATATCTATATCTGGTTGTGAAATGGAGTAGCACGATTTTGAGATATTATTTACTGAGTTGTTTCTTTTTTCTAGAGTTATGAAAATCGGCTCTTCAGGAACTACTCCTCCCCGTGGTGCTCGAGTGCTCACACATCTTCTGCAAGACATGCATTGGAGGTACCTCTCGATTACCTACCGTAACCCCTATGATCTGTTCAATATCGAGTCTCATGTATCTCCTAAACGGCCGTCCATTCTTAAACGCTGTTCCCTACAATTTAATTTAACAGAGCAGAGTAATGTAATAGCGTACTCCACAGGTCGCAACGCGTGTCCCGTATGCGACGCGGTCGTTCCGGCAGACTTTGCATTCGCAATCGATCCACTGACTACGTTTCTATTGGAGACGTCGCATGAAGAAGCGGAGACCTGTGCCAACTGTGAAAAGGTGACATTCTAGTCTTTGGTGTTTGAAGGAGTTTGGCTATATTGACTTATCCCTTGAAGGGCCTTGGGTTACTGTAGCTTACAATTAGCTATTTTGAGATCTCGCAACCAATGTTCTTCTGCGAAACCTGTCAACAGTCGCTGTGCGCAACCTGCAAGACGCAGACTCACGAGGTGAGTATAATTATTTTTTTCGTGTCTATCGGTACCTTCCTGAAATTCAGGTGATAGGCTCGAATATTTTTTCAAATTTTATGAGAAATTTTCAAATGATGTGCAGGCACGCATGTTCGCCCGCCACCGCGTCGTGCCGCTCGAGGAACGCGCACGCGTCCGCGGACGCGTCGCGTGCGAGACGCACGCGCAGCAGCCTTATGTACTGTACTGCACCGAGACGAGGAAGCTCGTGTGCATCGAGTGCTTCAATACGCGACCGACCAATGCCGGGTTGGCCATTCTTTCCTGCTCATCACTGTTCTTGGGTTACGGCATGTACTGGGAAGAAAGCATACTGTAGATTACTATGATTATTGGTTATAAGGTTACAGTAAGTAATTCGAATTCAGCCAGAGGAAAAATATTGCATTTTATTATATTTTTCGGGGTCAGACCCCTCCCGCCCGCAAACCGTCGTTTACTATGAAATGACCCATACCGCTCAGAAAAATTGCCTCCACCGCTGTTCTAAATTCTCGATTTACATGGCCACCCTACCGCAACTAGAAAATTACCCCTAAATTTATTAATTTTTTCAAATACGATATTCAAATAAATAAATTTCAAATACGATTATTTATCCCCTGCTTTCAGCCATTCGTTCATCGCAATCGAACAAGCACACCGTGCACAGTTGGACAAACTTGAGTCGTGGGCCTCGAGACTGCAGTCATTCCAGGTAGAAAATTGAAAAAAATAGGTAATCGAAAGTGCAAAGATCAAAGGTCAACCGTTTTCTAGATAGCAGCAATACTCTAGTGAAAACATTAGTAAAATGAATTGTATGTTGCGGGCATACTTTACCTCCTACCATGCATAGTGTGAAATAGAGAAGAGGAAACGGAGTACTGTATCTACCGTAATCGTAGCAATCGTTATAGGAGGAGCGAAGGGACGAGACAGCGATTCGCGAGCGTTTGATTGCAGAGATCAACGAGAGTAGTCTGCAGATGAGGAACAAGTGAGATATACCTTTTTTATTTATTTTTCCTTTCATTTAATATTTATATCACTAATAATGCTTATAATTAGAATATGTTTTACAATGTATCACTTCTTTCATCTTGTTTTTATTGTCATCTCATCTGCAGCGTGTGGTCGATGTGTCAGCAGATCGTGGATACTGTAATCGGAGTGAGAGAGAAGTTGGGCAAGTTGATCGAGGAGGAGAGGAAGAGGAAAGAGGACGAGTGCAGGGAGGGAATGCGGGCCTGTGCAAGGGGACTGGTCAGTTTGCGACGATACTCGGGGGATTGGTGGGTTACGGTAGCTGGGGGGTAGTTGGGATCGGGTGACATATTTAGTCGGTTATTGTAGTAACTATTGAGAAAGCTTTGGCAAGGCATGTACTTCCTTTCTACAAAAGTCTAGTGAGGGTTAGGTAGTTATCGCCGTTAACTTGATTAAAAGTTCCCCCCTTTTTTCTGTAATCCTCGTCTCCTTCAGAACTCTGCCTCCTTCTGTCTTCTCGCCACTCACATTCTCTGTTCCTCGGCTTCCGTTATCGACTTCCTCCAATTGAACGGAGAACTCATCAAGCGAATTCAGGTAAACAAATGCTTTTTAGCTTACAAATTGTACGACCATGGCACGCGTTGGGGAATAGGGGGGAAGGGGTTGGGAAGGTGCGAGAATGAGGGGAGAGAGTGTGAGGATGCGATAGATCAGCCCAAAGCACACTCATCCTAGCAAAGGATTTGGGCGGAAATAAGATATTGATTCTAGACCATGATAGCTGCATTAACATTTTTCCTAATTATTACCAAGCTTGTCAATAATTGAGACGTATTGCAGTACCAAGTGAACCTGCCCCTCCCTCCCCCTCCGCCCCCGTCTTCCTCCGATATCACTCCCCGCACCGAATTCGCCCGCTCCCTCGAGTCTCTTCTCGGAGTGAATCGAATGGTCGGAAGGGGAAGGGGCGTCGCAAATGACGACAGTCCCTATAAGAGGAGGAGGTCAGTCTTTTCAGACGCTTTTCTATTTAGTAGAGGGTTGTAGAGATAGTAATAGTAATAAATCATGTTGTAGATATAGTAATAGAAGAAAATCCGTTCAAGAAAATATGGCGGAAGCAGTGTAGATTTTTTTAGTGTACATAGCTTTTATGAAGGGAAGCATGAGTGGGATAGATGGAATGATGTGACTCTTCTCTTCAGCGGTTCTCCAGTGCGTATGCTCGGTCGCTATCAAATGATGGTAGATCTCTCGGGAGCCTTTGGAGGGCTTCTGGCGAGGGTGGACCAGCCTCTGAAGGAACTGGCCAATGAGGTGTGTTGAATTGCCTACTGCAATTCTCTTTTTGGTGGTTACTTTCGTATTTTTGATGGCTATTAGGTCATGCAGTTCTTATACGAATACGAATGAAAGTCGTTCCTGGAAGATGGTGCTCTGTTCTAACCAATCACATGTTAAGGACTAAATGAAAAGAATATTGAAGGTAGCCCGATTGACGCGCGCAGCACAAGAAAGGCAACGAGACATGACCCTGCGGAGAACTCTGCTAAAGAGGGAAGACATTCAGGGAGTCATTGACGAGTTCGTCTTGCTTATGGCTTACATAAAGTGTTTAAAAGTTACATTTTATTGGGATATGTGATGGGATAAAATATTTATTGCAGATTGGAGTCGACGCGTCTTCGTCTCTGTCAATTGTCTGCACAACAGGAACAACTACGACCGGAAATGCACGAGATATGGCAAGAGGAATTGGACAGAGTCAATAGACAACAGACTATTGTCAGGAGGAAGGTACGGTATTTACAAATGATCCAGACACATAAAATATCATCAGAAATCAAACAAAAAATCAATCTTTTACGACTGCTCAACTATTGTAAATATAATTGGAGAAGGCGTGGGTTGCCTACGTATGGCTCCTATTCTATCCTACCGAAGAGGTTACTGTCTTATTTGAGGTGGAAGAGGCGTCGACTCTCGAGGAACGAACGGAGATGGCATTGGAGGTGACGAAGAGGTTACTGTCGTATGTCGATGGAATACACAGAATGACCGGCATTCTCGATAGCAAGTAAGTCAAGGGAAAGGACATGGCCATAGGTGGGCATGGTTGCGGGTACCCTGGTTGAGTAGAGCTTAATGCACAAAATGGATTGAGTAGGCTGCTGCAGAATAGTATCGTGACCGGATTTCTCGTTATCTATGTAAAATATTTGGGTGAATATTTTTAGCCAAAAATAGGAAAAAAGTAATAGAGAGCCTCTTCGTAGTTACCGTACTCCTTTCAGACGACTCCACCCTCCGGATCCCGCTCCGATGGAGAGTATCTGCCTGCAGATCAATACCATATCGCCCGACAGTAACCAACGAGTCCAAGCCATACAGAAGGTACGGTATCTTAACTTAGCCATTCAATGGCTTAAGAAGATATCTGCATTGTTACGATAGTGAGGGAATTGAGTAAAGGTATGAAAATGGATATTACGGTACATTTAAGGAGGAGCTTCTGAGACAAGCGTCGATGGAAGCGAGGAAAAGGGAAGAGGAAGAAGAAACGAAGGCCAAGACTGTGGCCAGTCTGAAGCATACGAAGAAGAAGAGGGAACAGAGGTGCGATTAAGGAGGGGGTGGACAAAGTAACTGGCAAGTTAGGCTTTCTGTATGGGGCAGCTTTTTCAGTGGATTTTAGATTATGGTAGCTAAGATGGAATGGTGCGTAGTGACTTACACGACCGTTTATATGGGCAGAGCTAAGACATCAAAAATGCTTTAGAAGCGGCACTCTTCAGTTCGCGATAGTGTAGTTTAGTTTGCGATAGAAACGAGACATTCCAAAGGTATTTGAGGCGTGACGCGTATGAACGCGCCCATTTTCGTGGTGAGAGCATCATACGGTAGCACTTTTTTAAAATTTTCCCGTTACAGTATGCCGAAAGTGTGTGCCGTTTTTAAATGTATGTGCAAAACGGTCGTGGCTTAGAAGAGAAAAGAAGTTTTGAATTGCAGACGAAGCCGCCTGGTCGATACGTGCAGAGAACGAAGCCCCGGGGGAACGGATGTCGCCCTTCTTTCACCCTTCCATAGACACACCATGTACGGTAGGGGGTACGGTAGGAGGGTGAAGGGATACAGTAGTCATCAACAGATCCCACTAACAATAATGCAAACTTTGGTTAAGGTCGCTGACGAGTGAAGAGAGCGAATCGGAGACTATCGGAATGGACGACGCGTTTATTGTGGAGAAGAACGAGAGAGAAGACAGTCAGGTTGTGGTTACGGTAAGCGAGGGAGGGGGTACTGTAGACACGGGTATCTAGTAGAACTAAAGAGACTTGCCGGTAATGCGACGAATAAAGCACGAAACATGCGTATCAAAAAGTGCTGTTTCGACAGTCTTAGTATCTACAATTGGAATACCGTTACCTGTACTGCAGGAAGACAAGGCCTCAATCTCCCTACGGGTGGGCTTGCGAAAAGCGTCGACGATGAGTGATCAGAGGTATGTTACTACAATCAATCAGTTCCTCCAACGAAGTGAGGGCAAATAGCCCTGTTGTGGTTTGTGCTTATCCTCCACAAGATAACAAACAGTAAACGATTTATGATATAAGTCGAGGTCCACGAATTGAATAGAATTGAATTTAAAGTTGAATTAATGATATATTAAAGTGATAAAGTGGGTTGGTTGCAGCAGTAAATCGGAAGACGTTGTCTCCCGTCGCCATTCCGTTCTGTCTTCACTCAATCGAGCCATCGTCGACTATCGAGGAGAAGGAGATGCCAATCTCAAGGCATCCGAGGTCAAGAAGGCAGAGAGGTTGAGGGCGAATACGGGTGAGTGGGGGAATGGAGGGAGGGGAGGGGAGGGCACTGCGCCGGATGAGAATCATCAAGTGAGAACGCGACGCAGGACAACTTTTATTGTTCCGTATGAGAACCGAGTGCATGTGAAGCAGCGACGTGGGAACTGACCGTATGAGAACCGTACACTTGAGAATGCCATGTGTTCCATTCACTGCGAAATACAGAGAAAGAGAAAGAGAAGGCATCACTGTGTAATAGGGTTCGCCTAATGATCAGAAAGCGATCGATTGTTAATTTTTAATCACGGTTTACAGAGCGCTAATAATTCTTTATAACTAGCTTCCTGCATAAATATTATTCTACTCAAACCCTTCCAGCATCTTTATATAAGGACCATCTTTCTTGTGGAGCTTGATGAGAACGATGAAAAGAAAGCGATCGATCGTTTTCTCGACCATTAGACGAACCCTACTGCGTATATCTGAGCAAGATTTAAGTATTGTTAATTACTTCTAGACCAATTTTTCACGCTGATTTCGATCGTGAAAACCGTCTGCTCTGTGCAACAAGAAAAAGTTGTAATGCGTCCTGTTCTCATCTTGCAGAGGTGGGGACAGAGAGCAGGGGTATGAGAGGCCGGCATGACCGAACCTCAGGGGCCAGCATGCCGGGGATCGAACCTATGCCCGAAAATGCCCGCAGGCAGTCTGTCCGCATGGAACAATGGCCGTCCCTCCACGACCATACTTCGAACGGTAATTGAGCTCCGAGGGGTGTGCAACAAGGATTTCGGTTTGATATACGGTAGCCGGTGGATGGAACGGCTAACCTTGTCCCAGTGGCACTCTTTCATATTGTAGAGGCTGCACGAATTTTTTTCTTCGGCCTCACATTTAGTGGACATGGTGGGCAACTTACTCTTCTCTACTTCTGAGAAGAGGGGTTATCTGCTCTCGAAGGATGCAGTGCACATTCCCGATGAAGCCTCTGTTTTAGGATCCTTTTATCCCGCTAGATCCCCTTGAGAGGACTTTTGGAAAGGAAGAAACTGACGGATCGGTTTATTCCAATCACTGGTCAGGATCCCCCAAGGGATCCTGACCGAATATAGTATAGGCTATTTGTGAAGTGCTTCATTGGATCCAGGAATGAGCGTTGCATCCTTCGAGAGCTGATAACCCTTCTTCTCAGAAGTAGGGAAGAGTAAGTAGTTGCCGACCATACCAAATGTGAGGGTAAATGTGAGGCCGAAGAACAAATTTCGTGCAGCCTCTACAATATGAAAGAGTGCCACTGTTCGGAAACAGGAAAGGGGACAAGGTTAGCCGTTCCATCCACCGGCTACCGTATGTCAGATCGAAATCCATGTTGCACACCCTTCGGAGCTCAATTACCTTTCCAAGTAAGGTCGGGCGAGGGACAGCCACTGTTCCATGCGGGCAGACTGCCTGCGGGCATTTGCGGGATGGGTTCGATCCCCTGTGGGCACGCGCGGGACCCCATTTAACCCCAAACCACACCCTCAATTACAGTAGACGCCTCTTCCGATGAGTGGCCCCGCCCTCGTTCTGCCCCCGTGGTTACCGTGCCCTCGGAGACTACAGTATCCACTCACTCTCTCCCCTCTCCCTCCTCTCTCACTCCCTCCCTCACCTCTCCTTCAGTCCCTCCTCCCCCCTCCTCTCCCTCCCTCGCTACCGTATCCCCTCCAGGTATCTCAGTTGTTCCTGCTGTTCCTTTCGTGCCTATTGAAGTGTTCAAGACGGAACGACAATTGGGGGCATTTGAAGTGAGAGAGAAGGTATTGGAGAGTTTAAAGGGAAGGGTTTCCCTTATACAGGGAGAAGAAGAACAAGAAAAGACAGATACTGTAAGTAGACTGTAAACATTCTGTAGGAATTAGGAATTTATTGATTACTTCTGTGTACATTAGTCGCTTGTTAATATCACAACGGTTCTAATAATGTGCCTAGTCATTTCAACGATATTCTAGTCTCAGTTATGTGTGTAATTCGTCGCTCAATTTTTTTTTGCTTCAATAAAATTTTTGCAACTTTACGTCGTTTATAGATCACACAAAACACAAAAATAATCAACTACGTTCGAGGGTTTATTTTATTTCAGTGACCTAACTGGAACTGGAATTAGCTGTAATTGTCCGGCCAAAATCATTGACCAAAATCGGCGCAGTAGCAGACATTGTGCAGGCAAGTATAGTGGTCAGAGTGCTGAAATCGTAGATCCACTACTCCTAGCTATTCAGCTTAGTATTAAGTTTAAGGTGAAGACAAACCCTGCACGTATACTTGCATATATATTCCGTCAGGGCGCACTGCCATGTCGTGTACTTCCATTCTAAACTTGTGGAATAAGAATGGATACGCCTACGGCTTTAAAGGGACATGGAAGCCAAAAAAAGATTGGCTTTCATATGAAAGTTTATCACCTAAATAATATAAAAACCAAAATCAGAGTGCACAAAAATGTCTACTTCGCGAGATATCCTAAAAATCGTTTTCCAGCCAAGGCGCAGTCTTACTGCGTTTAGCGCATAGTAACGAGGCAAATGGTATCGAGGTATTCCCGGAACAAATAAATATTTCTCGCTAAATAATTTTTTAAAAATATTTTTCAAAGCCTATTATTTTATTATCGTCTAAGAAACATATTTTACAAGTATAACCATATTCGGTTTCAAAAAATTTCTCGCTTCCATGTCCCTTTAACACTATGCACCAACGAGGTGTATTCAATAACCCCTCATTCTTGAAAAAAACCAATGTAAATACCTCCGGATCGAGCCAAAGGAAAGATAGCAAAGAGAATAATGAAGAGAAGAGAAGCACAATGTGAGAATAGGAAACCGCCCGTCATGAGGAATGGTACGAAAAATGAGCAAACACGACTTTATAGCAAGACATTATATGATGCCTCGGAAAAATAAGCATTTATTTATTCGATTACGTTTCAATGCAATCTGCATTGTAGTGGTTCCAGGCTACCGCTGCCTGGAACCTGTAGCCTGGAATAGACAGCTTTCTGGCCCTAATTCTAACCCTAGGGGCTATATCCTAATCAATTGCGCTCGGAAGGAGAAGGTGCGCACCGGTGCAAACTTGTGATAGACCGTAGATCCTTCGATTACATCGTTGATAAAATTATATCTGGCCCACTACAAGTGAGTATTACAGGTTCACCATTCACGTAAAACGCAACTGCACTGCTTTTTTGGATGATAAAGGCAGCATAAATTTAAGAAAAAATAAGTAAGAACGAAATGCTGCAATTTTGAGGTTAGAGTAAGACGGTGTGGATAGCTTAAAGATACAAAATAAAGTCTAGAGTTAGTCTAGAGCAGTTCAACTGTCCGTTTAATTGCAATCCCTCTTCATAATAATATCGCATGAAACATAAAAAGATCATCGAAAACAGCCTAATTGGATTAAAATAGATTCGCCAGCCCTAATTACGGTAGTTTTCGGAAAGAAAAAGGACATACCCTCATCGATAATAACAAATCACTCCGATAGATATTCCAGCGAAAGAAGATGAATGAAAGACGAGAAGAGGTGAGAGACGAGAGGAGAGGTGGAGCGGGTAGAGAACACTGGGGTATGTGATGAGAGCGGGGGAATGGGATGAGGAATGGCGGGAGAGGAGGGAAGGTATGGGGAAGGGGTCGATTGTATGAGAGGTCGAACAACAACAGAGATCAAGGGAAGTGCTAGGTAGAAATTATGAACTTTCTCATGAGTGAGGATAGAGAGTATGTAAGAAAAGTCGTTAGCTTTACTCTAATAGTGAGCATACTTACAATTAGCGAAAAACTTGAGGAAGAGAACAATGTCAAACAAAATCGAGATAGTCAACGTCTACAGAATGACTTCGATAGCAAAGTTGACCACTCACGGAAACTATGCTGATTGTGAAATTGATTGAGGGCATTGGAACGAGGCCGATGTTTTACAGTCTCTGCATTGACATACTGGGCAAAGAACGGAAATGGGGGAAATGGGGAGATCCGAAGAGAACAAATTGGGATCCTCGGTAACCGTTTACCTCGTTACCTGTTCTTCTCGAATTCTAATGAACAAGAGGATTTAAAGATCTAATCCTCCCTGATCTAGATATATCAACTTTTCCCTCCTTTGTACCCACAATGCAGATAGAACATAGTTTATAGCTGTAAGGAGGGACTGCTGCCTAGACTCCCCCCGCAGTAGTATCTCCATCGGATTCTGTACTCGTCTTCACATTTCTTTTCTTATTCACTCTTCTCAATCCCTCTCCATGGATCGTGGTACACAACGTGGTACATATGTTATGTGGGGGCTGCAAATCGGCGCAAATCGGAAAATTGGTTTCAAAACTAAAACCGTAAACAAAATTTCATAACAAAGCATAGTGTGAGAAAGTATTCGGAGAGGTATTTAAACACATAACCCTTACATGGACAGGAGTAGGGAGACAGTAGTCCTCGATTTCTTCACTTTCTGGTATTACCGACAATGACTGTAAGCATAGAAAATCCATTTTATATATTGTGAACAAACTAAAAAAATCGTGATCCTAGATGTATTTCGTGGGGGGTTGTGGGATGTTATCTCCGCTGTTTCATCTTCGCAGTTATCTAAATTCTCTAAAATGCAAAACTCACCGACTGCTCCACACCCACGCCTTCCTTCGTCGCCTCTTCCCTCCTCTGATCCACCTTATCCCTCTTTGTTCCATGTTTCCTCTTCTCTTTCTTTATCTTCTTCACCTTCTCCCGTATCGGAACTTCCCTTGCAGAGTCCTCCTGTGTCTTCTCAACCGGAATCTCAACTGCAAGAGATAAAAGAATTTATGGTATCTACTTTAATTGCTCACAATCTCTCACTTATGCACATAAACTTTTGAAAACTAATGAAATATATTAACACTTCTAAAAATTATTCAATCGAACAATAGCTTCTGATGGTCTCATTTACCTGTATTCGATTTCCTTCGTTTCCTCGCCTCATCGATTCTTCTCTCGATTTCCGCATCGCTCTCATCATTCAAGGGTATCACAATCTCATCTCCACTATCTCCCCCTTCTTCTTCTTTCTTCTCTTCCTCTTTCTTCTCTTCTTCCTTCTTCTCCTGTTTCGTCTCCTTTTTCAACTCCTTGTCCAATTCTATTTCCTGCACATTGTTTCATTAGCCCCTATTATCTCCAATTGTTCAACCGCCTCTCTTCTTCACAATCCCGCATTCTTCCATTCATTTACTAAATCCTTCTTACCCTATTTCACGTCGATCATACAAAATCACTCACCGCATTATTATCCAGTACAATACCAGAAGCGCCCTTTGGCTTGTCAACCTCTTCGAGAGCCATAAAGCTATCTTCCGGTCGAGAAGTCCGTTCTGGTTGTACACTAAATACAAAAGAATCAACTTCTTCGATTATATTGCTAAAAATGAAAATCCCCCTATTGCTAAAAATGCAAATTTCAAAATCTCAACAAGCCACAAATCATACTAGACTTCTTTGACTGAAAAAGATGGGACGACATTGGCCAGTTCTTCCAATCTTGCCACTTCCGCTTTCGAGAATCGAACGTTCTAAAACGGGGGCCACAGACTCAAGTGGTATGTAGCTCACTTTAACAGACTTCGTATCGAATTATGCAAGATGGTAAGGTTATCGGGGGCTTAAGAATATGACGCACTCCGCGGGTGAATGGAGAGGCTCCCGGCGGTAGAAATTTCATAGTCACCATAATTTAAAGGGACACGGAAGTGATTTTCAAGTGAAGCTTATATGAAAGTTTTTGTCGTAATTAGTATAAAACCAAAAGGAAAAATAATAAAAATTAATAGTATTCGAGAAATGATTTTTTGAAATTTCGTCCAACGACGACGTTACTGTGTTTAGCGAAAGGAATTAAGGCAAAAGCGACATTCCTGTTAACGACGGAAGCCCGGAACGAAAAAATAAAACATGCGATTTTCGAGTTTTTTCTTCAATTTTTTTATTGTCACTGTTTTTTCTCACATTTTGAAACCTTAGAAGAATTTTCATCGAATTTTAAAACTTTTGGTTAGAGGCTGCTTCCTCCCTTTAACCATAACAAGTTTTTAAGTACTTTCAAACATGAGCTACAAAACTGAGTTTTCAGAATTTGGATATTCGCTCTCTCTGTTGCAGGGCGCTGCGTCAAAGTGGAGCCGTTTGGTGCTGTAGGCGAAAACGGCCGCGATTCAAAAAATCATAACTAATTCGAAAGTAAATATTTTTGGATGCGGTTTTCTCAGTTAGAATCAGAATGAAGATCTAAAAACGGACGTTAAGTTCGTTTTCCGAAATTTTGTCGAACTCGCTCAACAAAGCGCACTTAGCGTTTCGATGAATAAAACATCAAAAACGCAAAATTATGCAGCATGTCTAATAGTCATCTTATAGAGAAATTTCCGGGTTACAAAATAGAGTTTTTCGATTTTTCCAGAACCCCCCACATTTTTGAATAAATTTCAATTTCATTTTTCGAGTATCTTAAATTCAAAAGTAATGCAGACATTATTATGCACGTTAGATAGAGCGTTTTATGCTGATCATAAAAATATATAACTTGGATATTAAATCTTCATGACTAAAAAAGTTATGAGTGAAAAAGTGAAACGGCCCAATGCGCCCGGAATGAGCCAAAAATTTTTGCAGATTTTTTCATCATGGAAAACGCGATAAATGATCTAAAACTTCATTTTTATAATACCCCTACTCAAAGGAACTAAAATATACCAATGTTTCCGGTGAAACAAATCAGCAATATTTTTGGCTCATGCAATGGTCGAACCCAGCGCATTGGGCCGTTCTACTTTTTCACTCATAACTTTTTTAGTCATGAAGATTTAATATCAAAGTTATATATTTTAATGATCAGCATAAAAAGCTCAATCTAACTTGCATAATAGTGTCTGCATTACTTTTGAATTTAAGGTTCTTGAAAAATAAAATTGAAATTTATTCAAAAATTTGGGGGGTCCCGAAAAAACGTAAACCGCTATTTTGTAGCACGAAAATTTCTCTATAAGATGACGATTAGACATGTTGCATAATTTTGCGTTTTTGATGTTTTCTTCATCGAAACGCTACGTGCGCTTTGTTGAGCGAGTTCGACAAAATTTCTGAAAATGAACTTGACGTCCGTTTTTAGATCTTCATTCTGATTCTAACTGAGAAAACCGCATCCAAAAACATTTACTTTCGAATTAGTTATGATTTTTTGAATCGCGGCCGTTTTTGCCTACAGCACCAAACGGCTCCACTTTGACGCAGCTCCCTGCAACAGAGAGAGCGAATATCCAAATTCTGAAAACGCAGTTTTGTAGCCCATGTTTGAAACTTGTTTTGGTTAAATTCGGTGACTATTAAATTTCTACCGCCATGGAGCTTCGAATTCACTCGATTCTCTCGCGGATCGTGTCATATATATATTTTTCACTATATTGTGAACATCATTGGTGGCCTAATCAAAACCACTATCCATAACGTGTGGGTCGCAATGTAAAAAAATGTAACTCATCACCGATTCATCTCCAAACTCAAAAAAGACACAACATCCGAAGCTGAAAAATGCATTAGTTGAGCATCCGGCAAGGCAAGACACTTACAACAAAAGGTAGACGAAGGTTAAAGAAAACAGTACGATGCTGCATGTATTGTAATTCAAATCCTAAAGCAGTATAAGAGTACTGTATCTCCCAGCATTAGTGTAAATGAGTGTACCTATGTAATACTCACAATATTTGGAGGTGAATGTGGAATCACTCTGATGGAGGCGACAATGCCTGACATTCAACCACTTCTTACCACTTAGCATTTCACGAATCGATATATTAGGGTGTCTCATATATTTCGGTATGCTTTTGATATATTTTAAATTCGTAGGATAATATTGGTCATACAGCTGTAACAGCTTCTCAACAAAAGATCTTCTATTTTTGTAGCAGCAATAACTAAAAAAACATCACCATTAGAAAGAGTGGAAAATACCTAGCTTCTTACTTCTTGGACATTTTGAAAAATGTTAATTTGAAATAATTTTGTTTTTGTTTTTGTAGCAAATTAGCGTGTGAAGTGCGAGCATTTTTGGCACTTGCATATTAAAAATTTAAATTTTCTGCGAAAAGGCCTTCAATTCAGTTTGATAATGTGCTTTCATAGACCATTCCATGTTCTCATACCGTGAAAATTTGAGGACTCTTCCCTTATCGGAAGGCGAGATATGATTTTTTGAATAACTGCACCGAAATATATGACAGCCTAATAATTTAATCGGATTAGCACAAGTTTGTCACCATTTTTTACAAGACAGTTTTGACAAGACAAAAGAGTCTAGCAAGGAGATGGTCTGACCTCGCGGAAAGGGAATCAAATGAGACATGTACCATTCTAAAGAGCGTCAAAAACTGAGTAGAAAACGATGTTAAGTTTTTGCTGAGGGCGTATGTAGTAGTAGGGATCCATCATTGCACCCGCCGCTTCCTCTTGTGAGGGATCGCCTGCAGCAGCCTGTCAGCAGTCGTCGGTAGCGCAGCAGGGAAGAGGTCGGTCCGGAGTGGGATGGGCTTGGGGTTCGAGCCCAGTGCCGTGCAAACCTTTTGCACGTTTTCCACAAGTCCCGGATTTGTCATTTTTCCGGATTTTCCTTCATTTCCAGTCCGCTGTCTCGACTTTCAATGGAATATCCTGTAAGTAGAAATTAGATGGAATGGGATGGGATTTGTTGATAACAGGGAAAACATGTTGTTGTGACCGTTACTATACCTCCAAATCACTTCCAGATACGATACGCAAAGCCTTGATAAAATTCGAATTTTTTTTCAAAATCTTGAAAAATGACGCCTGCAGCAGGCTGTAAGCAATCGTCAGTAGCGCAGCAGGGAAGGGGTAGGGCCGGAGTGGGATGGGCTTGGGGTTCGAGCCCAGTGCCGTGCAAACCTTTTGCACGTTTTCCACAAGTCCCGGACTTGTCATTTTTCAAGATTTTGAAAAAAAATTCGAATTTTATCAATTTTATTTATATTATCAAAAATTTTATCGTATCGTATCTGGAAGTGATTTGGAGGTATAGTAACGGTCACAACAACATGTTTTCCCTGTTATCAACAAATCCCATCCCATTCCATCTAATTTCTACTTACAGGATATTCCATTGAAAGTCGAGACAGCGGACTGGAAATGAAGGAAAATCCGGAAAAAATGACAAATCCGGGACTTGTGGAAAACGTGCAAAAGGTTTGCACGGCACTGGGCTCGAACCCCAAGCCCATCCCACTCCGGCCCTACCTCTTCCCTGCTGCGCTACCGACGATTGCTGACAGCCTGCTGCAGGCGACGCCTCACAAGAAGAAGCGGCGGGTGCAATGATGGATCCCTACTTCCAGAAAACGACGATTATCTCGCGCTACATACGCCCTCAGCAAAAATTTAACATCGTTTTCTACTCAGTTTTTGACGCTCTTTCGAATGGTACATGTCTCATTTGATTCCCTTTCCGCGAGATCAGACCATCTCCCCTAAGAGCTTACTGTATCGCGTAGCTCCACTGCAATCAATGTGAGTAGTGTTAGTAGTAGTCCTGGCAATCGTTGATCTTCTCAAACGAATGTTGTCATCGGCTCTCATTAATCCAAATAGGCTTGTCTTCGTCGCCATCCCGATGCACTCATATGAAGGTGATAGAGCCTGAACAAAGGAAATGTCCCACGAAAAAAATCGTTATTGAGTTATTCGTTGGAAACATTGTAGAATGGGCTAGACAACGATATGAGCAAAAACCCCAATCCGAAATTGTTCTCTAGGCCTCAGTACGCGCATCTGAATGTGCGAGATACGGTAAATCTCGCGGGGTAGTCTGTAGTTTCAACCAAGCACTCCTCTTCCCCAAATATATACAGTAGCATTGCCTGATCTCCACCGCTCTCACATCTACACACCTTCGCCCCTTCCCTAGCCTTTGCCATCCAGCTCCATGGAGAGCGAGACCAAGCAGGCAGTGCCAGGGGTTATTTAGATAGACCGTCTATACTACAAACTACCCCGCGAGATATACCGTATCCCGCACATTCAGATGGCCGTACTGAGACCAAGAGCGTCGTTTCGAATCGGGATTTTTGTACATCTTGTTGCCTAGACCATACTGCTATGTCTCCAACGACTAACTCAATAGCGAATTTTTCGTGGGACATTTCCTTTAAGGGCATAGCTAATTGTCAGGGGAAGAGCTTGTATACAAGACCGCTGGGGTTCAAATCCAATTTTCTCCATTTAAGCGGTTACTATCTAGGAAGTACCTGTGAGGACGTGTACAGAATCCTGCAAGTAGAAGAGAAATGGCAAGAAAGTAGAACAGTGAAGACTCCTTCCGAATAGATTACTTTCGTGTCCTGCATGACACGAAGTGGTAACATGATACGAAAATATACTGACTAACCTGGACCGGCAATGTCATTGCTCGATTATAGACGACACTTTGAGCATCATTGAGCTACAAAAAAGACTAGTGCGAAAGATAGCGACTATACCTTTATATGAGACAGACGATTATTGTACTGAAGTGCAATAAATACAGAAGAGCTGTCGATCGAGATGGAAATGACTTTGGACTCGCCTGTTCTGAGTGGTAATATCGTACTCCATCGAGATTGGACTCTAAATCGCAGTGGTTTAAGTCACATCATTCAGTGTCATTGGATAGCAAGATTATAGTATTTCAGTGTCACAATTTGAATAAATGTTAACTGTACGATCTTGGAATAAATACTACTTGAAATTCGATACCCCGGATGTCCCATACCTGTACTTCATAGATTTGTCCAATAAGATACGAGAGAACGATAGTCGATTACCGTAGGCCGCTACACAAACAATCGTTGGGTCCTGCAGCAGTTGTAAAAGGTTACGGTAGACGGAATGGCTTACGTTATCTACGGTGCAGGCATCAACATCTCCCAGTTCTTCTACGCTGCTTGCAGGCAGTTCTACATCTTCATTGATACTGAAGACAATACTTTGATGGGTTTCTGTACAAAACAAACAAATGGACTGTCCAGTCTTTGGGCGATTTGGCTGATCGAGTCATGAGAAGCAGATAAGTGGTTCCATCTGAACCAATTCCATCTTCTTCCTGGTTACAACTCAATGCTCATTCCTATGGTTGAGGAATATGTTCCATCAGTCGTCTCATTCCTACTTCCGGCGAGAGAGCGAAGCGGTATGAAGAGAGTGCAGACAACGTAGGAATGAGTTTACTGACGGAACTTTTTCGTCAATCCTACGCAGCCTTTTAATAGCTTTTAGAGAAAGAGAAAGAAAGAAAAGAGAAAGCATGAAAGAAAGAAGAGAATATAAGAGACGACGAATGTAAAAGTTGCGCTTGGCTTTCAAACCCTACCCACTTTTCAGTACTGTCGAATGTCTAACATTCGCATTCGTACAGTATCTACTTGTCCCTCCATCCGACAATCCGGCTACGTTGAAAGAGACTGCACATCCACCATCTGAACTCCGTCTTCCTACCGAAACACTACAGTACCACCTATCTCGTACAGACTCAGTCCGTGCTTCGCCACTCTATCGAAAGAGCAATCCGATTCTCCACGACATGTTGTAGTCCACCTTGCAAGAGGTTAATAAAATATAAGACTTTGAGGAGAACATACCAGAGAAATAGGAAAAGTGCCCAGTCCATGCAACGACAGAGGAATGAATGAACTGACCCCGTCAGGCGAAGGAAGTTACTAGAGTTCCCTCATTGCATTATTTTTTGAAAAAAATATTGAGGTGACGGGAAAAGCTATTCTGGCCGGAAAAACGATGGATCGATTTATACGGCCATGGATTTTACTGTTCTTGTGGACTCTTAGATTTTGGATAATTTTTCGAGGATCGTTTTCCATCTGATAAAAACTTCCGAACAAAATACAATGTTCCTTTGATGATTGGTCTTCGAAATATCTGATAAGCGATAAGGCTCATAAAAGATGTTTGAACACGCGATCACCTGATATCTGGAATACAGACTACATCTTTGTCAATCAGTATTTATCTGGTATAAATACGTAGGATGCTGAATTCGTTCTATTCATTTTTCGTTGTTCGTAGTGTCACCACTATGTTCTGAAGAAATGCAAATTGTTCGGAGAACGAGCGTGCGGCCGACGTTTGAATACTATACGGCTAAAATCTATCGCGAACTGGCAGCAGCTGAGAATGAAGACAAAAAGACTGCCAATTTTCATACAAAAATAACTCTCGACTAAACTAAAAGTGGTGTGGTAGACAGTAGCTTTTGTATAATTAGGTAAACCTCACTCGCTCTCCGAACATTCAGAACACCGTGAACCGCGTATCGCAGAGTACTTCGCACAGCATTCCTAGCGTTCGATTAGCGAATGGCGGTTTCCGCTGTGATCTATCGTTACTACGTCCACAAATATATAGTCAAAATTTGCCAATTTGAAAACTTAAGCTCCTCCTCATCAGTCCAAAGAGCTGCCAAAATTTGGTGAAGATTCATCCAGCTGTTGTGGAGTAAATTAAAATTAGTTGCCAATTCGCTATTAGACACTTCCCCTTTCGGTCAGAATGTTGTGTTCGATGTTTACTGTCTGGTTCGATTACCCGATAATCTGCAATATCGTCAACAAGAGGAACGTATTTGTATGATGCTATTGCATTGTGTTCGTATGTTTGATGTGTTGTTCGATCTAGATAGTAGGATAGTTAGATAGGAAGTTGGCTTGGCGATGAGTCACGTGGAGGCGTGTATATAGGACGGGAGGCATCAACAGACGCACCCCAACCCCCCCCCCCTCTAACCTTCCGCATGTTATTCAGTTCACCTCCTGACAGCTTCTGAATTCGTTTGTTCCCGACTAGTTTAGCTTCCATCATGTTCGAGCTATCTGACAATAAGAAAGTTTCAATCACCTTCACAGAGCCTAGTTTTGATGAAGAAGTTAGGAATTCTATATGACTTGCCGTAGTACAAGATTAGCTTGGCTTTAATACCTGCTTCTATATCTTCTGCATTTCGCTAGCTGCATACTACTCAGCTCTGAGTACCTCAGTACAATCAGTATCTCCCCTTTCCCTAGCCTTCTTTCTTCCCTTTCCTCAAACCACTACTCACCTCCAGTCATCTCCTCCTTCCTCTCCATCCTTCCTTCCCCTCTTCTCCTTCCATTCCTCCCCTCTGATCACTCTTTCCATCTGTTCAATGTTTATCTCTCACGCGGGACTCACTGCGTCCCTTTCCACTCTTCAGTCTTCCATCTTCCACCAACTGACACTTCGAGAGAGACAAGACGAAGTTGAGAGGAAGTAGGGGGAGGGGGAGAGAGTTACGAGGGACAGAGGGAGGGGGTAGAGGGAGAGAGTGGGTCGAGGGAGGAGAGTACTGATCGAGATTGGCCTGAGGGGAGGAGTCATTCATTCCCCTCCGGACTAGTTCGTCTATTCCTCTCGCTTCTTCTTCAGCTTCTTCGTCTTCCGTCCATTCGTCTTTCCCTTTCCTCGTGTTTTCATTGTGATTGTGGCTGGCTGGTTTCCAGATTGCCCAATCCTACCATATCCTACTGTATCACTTCCCCCTTCTCAGAATGAACTCGCTCCTCTCTCTTCTCCTCGTCTTCTTCCTCGTTCTGGCCATCGCCAATGCTGACTTCACGTGCACGATGGGAGAATGGATGTGCAAGTCCGTCACCTGCAGGGTAAGTAGGCTAATTAATACTTCAAAGATCAAAGATCAAACACAAAGTCCAAACTACAGCATAGTCTACCGCTTTCAGTCGTGCAAGATCGCGACGTGCGTAACGGGCGACTGCGTGTGCACAGTGTGCTAATGATTCCCTCGTCCCTCCTATTCCTTATCAATCCACCTACCGTATTCCCGATACTCCCGCCAACATTGACTCAATTCTGAAACTCGTTTATTCGCATGTTATAAAGGTGTGGGCCTATCAAGTCGTTTGTGGAACATATGAGGGCCTCTGGGTATAGATTCAGCTATGAAGAAGTGCTTAGTTGCCATTCGGCCCAAACCACTTGCCACATTCACAGCATCCAAATTTTTGATGAATCTCTCGAATTTCGAAATTTGGAGCTAGTTATTCCATGAAATGGGGGGTGAAGCCCTCCAAAGTACGAGGGCAGGCCATATCGTACTCGTTGAAAGTTTCATCTATTTCCATCTTGTTCCTATAATGGTGTGAATTTTATAATGGTGTCACAGCAATATATATTTTATTTACACGTAGACTAACGGAGAAGAAGACTTATAACAAGATTCATCTGCTGTCTGTAGAATATGTCAAGTATTCTTGAGAAGGTAGATGTCATTTCTTCATAAACTTGCGTCCATCTCATCCCTGCAGCTGAAAGTGTAAGTAGAGCAAGAGAACATTTTCAGAGAAAATTCGGTCAAAACACAACAGCGGAGTAGAAGTCCTTGAAGCACCTTAAAAAGAATTGAATCTATCACATTTAGGGAGAAGAAATAAGAAATTTTTCTTCTCCTTCCGCTTTCCTCGTTTCCTTGAGATAGCACCACTACCTTCGTCGATGAGAGGTAAAACATGTCTCGGTATGCTTATGGAAATGTTTGCGGTTAATAGATAGTTAGTAAAGGAGAGCATTGGAGCTCCGGTGATTACGTCAAAATTCGCTTGCAGCACAGCATTGTTCCCTACGTCACTCACCCACGTCGACGTTTTTTCACGACAGAATATTGAGACTGCAGCCTGTTCACTCGTTACTTGTTAGATTGCCATCTGTTAAACATAGTCAGGGTTGGCCTTTAATGCCTCTTTCTTACTTTTCTTTTGATTGACGGACGGTGGTGGCGGAAGGCTATCCGCCTCCTCGTCACAGCTCAATGTACAACGAAAGATTCCAGTACCACTCCGCAATAAAGATTCAAACTATTATATTAAATTGCTTTTATAAATTATCAACTATTTATAGAAAAATGAAGCAGAAAATGTAAATTAATTGAAGTACCAAAACATGTTAGTGCCCCAATCACACCTTAGCCGCTACATTTGACTAACCTACTGTATACAAAGCGTATGAACCTGCCTAACCTAGGTCGATCTAAACTACTCCCTCTGGCGACGCTGCAGGACGGCTATATCAGTCCCTATGCTCTGTGCGTAACCTGACCAACACTCAATCCCGCTCTTTCTTTCCTTCGAATGTCGTCTAACGAGGTTTGTCTATATCTTCATAATTGTATTTTATTCTGAATGCATGCATTCAACATTCTCCGTTGACCATTTTTCAAATAAAGTTCTTTTTCAGTTGGTGTTCAAAGCCTCAACTTTGAGCGCTCTAGTTGATCTGGTAGGCCCAAATGACCAAGGAACAGTGTGGGACGCTGCAAAGCGAATCGCGAAACTATTCGTCAATATCGCGCGGAAAGAGGTATTTTGTGTATCGCACACTCCTAAACATTACTAACTAGATCATCAACTGAAGATTTCAAGTTTTATGCTGAAGAATATATTATCTTGCGTACGATGCACCTTTAGAATCCCGAACCTTTTCTCTCGGATCTTCGTACCTTTGTTTCGACTGAGAAAGGCGTCTCAACCGAAATTTGTCATATGGCTGGAGTGACTCTTGCTGATGTTGTTGTAGAGGGAGTCGATTTCATGATGAGGCAAATGACACTGAACGAACAAGTGGGTCAAACGGAGGTACTATTTCAGTCATAAAGGAAAGAACTGTAATTTTTGTAGACACAATGGGAAGGCCAGCTGAGTTTTGTAGAAGAAAACAAGGAGGAAGCTAAGGTATGTATGATCTTCGAAGATTCTCTTAAGTAAACATAGGCATCCATTTTTCCTAGATGTATATCACTGAAGCGAGTGCGTCTTCGCCTTTGACTGATGATGCCTACGGTGGCTATGAAGAACCAGATGAAAGGTATACACAACTTATTAGCCTATAGTATTACCCTTTCCAGCCCCCCTCCTCTATCTCAACATATGACGAAATACGAAACGTTGAGTGAGGATGACATCAAAGAAGGCACTGCGGACAGGCGAGAAGCTTTAATATAATATTTCTCCTATTAAATCAACTTATCGTTAAACTGGTCATTAATTATATCTCTTACTTCAGTGAATCAACCGATCACCTTTATGATATATCTGATGAAGAATCGAATCTGGAAGAGTCAGACACACGCACGACAACACGCAAACAAACAAGCACGTCAATCGCCAAGAGAAAGAAAAGGAAAACAAATGAATCTGTTGCTGGCTCGTCTGAAAAGAATCTGAGAAAGGTCGGCTTCCAATAGCTCATCAAGTTATATTGTGCTACACTGAGCGAAATTATACCTGGTAATAATTGGTCAGCAAAATATACCTTGTATAAATTGGACTACTCGCATCTATATACCCAAGTGTTGGTATAATTTGGAGGGTAGTGGGACTATACCAACATGCTGGTATATTTTCATGGTCTCGACTCCGGTATATTTTCAAAGTGATCTGCTCCGCGCTTAGTACGCGCAGTCTTGATTGCGCTCCTTTCGTTCGAACTGTGTGTCACATGCAGTGTTGTGTTTCGCTGTTTAGTATATCATGTTTGTATGAAATATGTGAAGGTATGCTATGCCTTTACAGGAAATGCAAGAAGGTGCAGGCAAAGTGGAGAGAAGCTTCCGTCTCCGTTTAAACCGCAACAACGTAAGTTTCTTACATTTTCAATACGCAGTAAATAAAATTTAAAAAAAAAACTTCTTTTTCTCGCGCTGCTCGAAGTGAATCGAAATTATAGGACCAGCTCTTATGCTGGGATTGTACCACCAAGCTGTAGTTTGCCAACGGCAGCTCGTGGAGAAGCCATTGTTTCCGAAAACACGGGCCTACGCGATCAGGTATGCTGTAGTTTCAGTGAGAAGTTGATATTGTTTTCAGTAAGTAAGTATCCTAAGTTTTGATTTTCATAGCTATGACCATGAGTTAGCTGATCAACGCTCTCAATGACCCAATATTAGAGTCTTTACATATACTGAAATAGGGATAAGAATCAGGTCCATCCGTACAATCAATGGAAGTGGATGCCTCCGAAGTTCCATCTCCGTCATCTCCTAACCCTCCATCTTTCCATTCAATCATGGATTCTGATGAAGAGGAAGAGGAAGAAGAAGGCGATGCACCCGAAGAGGGTTATGGTAAGCTGGATGTCTCCGTGGAAGCTCTCGAGGGATACGAGAACGAGTTCTTCTACCTGGCTGTAGAAGGAAATCTATATTCTGCTCACATATTTTGTATATTGCATGATAAATTATTATTAACTGCAGCAAGCACATATTCCCGTTACTCGGGTTAGTTGGTACACCCCTCACTTCTCAGGTTTACTGTAACTCAATTTCAAAATACCCAGTTCGCTTACAGGATTCTATCTACCCTTCTACACATCTGAGGATGTTCGATGAGGACGATGAGATCAATTCGACAATGACTTACTGCAAGGTCAGTCATTCTCGGACGTACCAGAGTACACTTGTAGGTCGCAGTTGTGATATGCAGGGTTCAGGTGGAGATGTTTGCTGGAGAACCAAGCGAAAGGAGACAGGAAGAGCTACAGGAGAGGGATATAACTAGACCAAGACGTCGGAAATACGCGGAGAAAGAGTGTGTGAGTAATTAAATCTTCTAAGAGAAATAGGAAGGGAATGGGGAGAAGTGAGAGTTACATGGCGTCACTTGTGTCTTACAGGACCTTCCCTCCGAACTTCACGGGATGACCATAGAGTCAGTCCTGGGAGACCATCCATCGAAGGACCTCATTTTGGATGCTCTATCCAAAGGGGACGCTATCCTTACACACAAAAAACTCAGACACGATCTCATTCGGTGCATGGGAATGGTCATAGCTGACCGCACGTAAGCATTTACGATAGCTTCGACTAGTTGGGAGCTTAGGGGCTTAACCCTCACTAATTCTTGACACCATGCATTGTTAAGGAAATTCCAAATAACGTCAAATGTCGTGAGGAAGTTTGCGTCTTCCATTCTCATACAGTACCCGACCTTCGATCTGGTATGTTATTTGTTTTGAAAGTTAGTATACTCTTGTTTAGGAGTTTCTTCAAGGGAAGCTAGTTAGACATGTGTATTCCCAGAAGCAGGAAGCAGCCAAATTCGGAATCTGCAAATTGAGGCCCCGGAAACGGAAGAACAATGCAAGGTATGCCCTATCTTTGTGTACTGCCCGGATTACGTATGCTTTCCCGATTTGAGTAAAATGGGAAAAGAACATTTTAAGTGGCGATACGGTAGCTTTGTCTCTTCCAAAAGAGGAGATGGAGAGAGTGAATGATCTAACTCCGGGATCGGAGGGATTCCTGACAGCAGTCAGAAATACACGGTAGGTATAGTTCAATTTCATTTTTAAACCAGCAATGAAAAGCGGGGTTTATATATTGTTTTTCAACCGTTTTCATTTCGTTCCGACGGCTAAGCGTGCAAATGACAGTGCATATTATCGCGCGAAAATATACCATTCTTCGAGTGAAGGAGCCTAAACACCTAAAAAAACTTACGCTTGCCTTTCCCGATCCTCTGACTTTTGAGGGCGGTTGAGTACAAGAACAGCGGACCCGTGATGAAGACCGAGTTGTTGTGTTACGAGATATCGTCGTGAAGTAGGTAGGCTACGGTATATCGGAGTACTTTAGTGTCATACGTGGGCAACCTTCCCCGCAATATTTTGCAACCTTCCCCGCAATATTTTGAGAAACGGGACTACCAGTGTACGAAATCAAGCCTACCAATTGAAATTTTGTAGAAAATATAGGCCTACCAAAGTAAAATTCCGAAGAAATTTGGGCCTACCACCCATACTTCGGGTCGGTGCCCACGTATGTTTAGTGTGTTACGGCTAAGAAAAAAAGGTTCCGTCAGTCGTCTCATTAATATTTCGGGCGAGAGAGTGAAGCGGTATGGAGATAGCGCAGACAAAGTAGGAAGTATTTTACTGACGGAACGTTGTTGCCAATAATAGAGCATTCGATTCCCGTATTAGCTGAAGTTGTATTTGAAGCAGAATATAAAATGGTAAACCCTCTGGTGTTAGCGAATTGTGTGCCCTAAATATTAGACAATCACCAGACCTGACCAGGCTTCAGTAGGCGTCTATTCATCAAGCGTCATTACTATGTTCAAGTTCTGAGGGCATCTGTATAGTTTACCTTCAGGTGCAAATACAGACGAACTCCGAACAGACGAAGAAAGTGTGGGATCACGGAATTGCTGCTAGTTAGCCATCCACTGGACCGTCCCTTCTGTGATGGGATAGTGTGTTGTACAATTACATTTTCTTGCTTCATTATTATTTTGCCATTAGTTTCATTATGTTTGTGCTTGGCGGGTACTTGATTATAAAGTTATGTAAACCCGTGTTCAACAAGTGAAGGCATGTTGACCATGCTGCAAGTGAACAACTAGTACAACTAACGGGGAATTTTGGTATAATTTCGTGGGCGTCTTCTGGTATATTTTCGAGGACCGCTTTTTTGGTATTTATTCGTGGGCACAGTTTTGGTATATGTTCGGGAGGCGAGAGATTGAGGAGGGGGTACCTTTGTATATTTTTATACCAACCTTTTTGCACGCATGATGGTAAATGGTACACCAAAAGGTTGGTTTAATTTCGTACAATGATACATCGCCCACTCTTGTCTTCACATTTTTGCAGGCTGCCTTAATTAGAGATTATCAAAATCATCGTTGTATAGTAATCATTTAGTACATTACAGAATGTATGTCCATTCAAATGCGGTCAAAAGTTCACTGATCTTACACTCGAATCTCATGCATTGCAGTAAGTAGAATTTCTTTTTTTTACTTTTGCTGATCACTTATGCAAAAAAAGTTCAGTGTACCTAGATGATTGCGATTACAGGAGCCATATCGACCAATGAAGGCTATTGTATACGTGTGACGTTTGCGGATCTAGTTCATTCACGAGTTTTAAGTGTCATCAGGTATTTTCGTTATCACGGTTTAGGAAGAAGTAATGTTGTTATGTGCAGACCACATGTAAGGGAAAGGTTTTGTGGGTAGCGGCACACTGGAGTAAGGATGAGAAGACGCAAGAAAAGGTTGGTAAATCCGCATCTTTTCTGCTTTTAACGAAAACATAAACATCAGAGCGGCGAAATATGTGCAGTAAATAAATTTAATGAATACTTACTTTACAGGCCCGTGCTCGAGTTCGGAAGCTCATCAATTTATTTAAACGATGTCCTGTTGCCGGATGCACTACCCGTGGTCAAAAGCGCAGGAAAGGAGAGACTATGTGGTATTTGTCATATAAGCATGTGACCACGTATCACGGTGGAGTGTCGTATTCCTGTACGGCGTGCGACTTCACTGCATATTCCAACATCGCCATTATCAAGCACCTGATGATGGTAAACGCTTACCATTTTATAACCCCTTCTTCCTTAACATTTAGCAAAGGATTATGTAATTTCTATGTAATCTGTACCATTCATTGCAGACGTGTAAAGCTGGATCCTTCAACACACGTATGGGAAAGAATGCGGTTCCCAAGCATCGATATCAATTCCGTCCTTCGTTGTGATGAACTAATATCATGAATATACCAGTACTATATGTAAATATAATGCAAGCGAGGGCCGGAAGTGAACAATGTAATTAGAGTTTACCTATTCTTGAGGTTCTGAAACTCTCAAGACATCAGGTCAACTGGATTTTTTTCAACTGGATTTCCTGTCCTTCAGATTTCTCATTGCTCGACACAGCTGACATTTCGTCTTGTTAAAGACTACATGAGATTTTGGTATGCGCAGTTTTCATTGTAGGGGGGTCAATAGATATTTTGGTGATTGTTCTATTGTCAGTGCTATTTCGAAGATGATTAATGCCATTAATATTGTATAACCATAAGAAAGAAGCATCGATGCTAAATATTACTAACTACATTTCAAGTGAAGATTTCAGGATTTATTTTGAAACTGCGGAATCTATCTTGCGCGATGCACGTTTAACTTTTGTTTTAATAAAAGTTTTACATTACGTAACCTTGACTTTTCAAGAGTTTAAAATCCGGGTTTTGAATATTTTAAAACACAAGCTAGTTTACATTCATCAACATCTACCAAACGTTAATCATTTCGTTCCATTGTTTTATCTACCCTGTAGAATCAAATCAATATAGGAGTAAATCAACATTGTATTTAATATATACGAGTTCTAAAAAGATCCGGAAAGAATTTTAAAAAAAACTACAGCACATTCTGCCATAGTTCGGATTCCGTATTCGCGAATATTCGCGCGAATAACGAATATTCGTCTCCCCTCCTCGATAAATCATTCCGAATGGGCGAAAATGAGGAGCGGGGAAAACGAATAAAACTGTCTATTTATTCGTTTATTCGCATTCGTTTTGCGCACTCTAACCCAAACCTCTTATGGATTGCAGATTCTTATTTTGTAAATTCTGAAACCCCGTCTGTTATTTTTTCATTTATCAGTAAAAAATATTGCTGTATGTAGCATTTGTATCTGCAAAGAAAATTTCCCCACAATCATGGACAGGATGATAACGCAGAAGTCATTAATTCGTAGTAATCCATGTAGAACAATAATCAGCTATAGACTATTTCTACAGACGATTTCACTCACTTTCCCCGAAAATAAGAAATGTATAACCACCTCGACTACAAGAAGGCCTTCGACAGCGCTGAGTTCGACAAGGTATGGGGGGTTCTAGTCCGGCACGGCGTCCCTAACCGACTAGTAGCCCTCCTTCAGAAGATCTATAACTCCGCTAAGGTCTTCGCTAGAGTGGGAAGGGAGCGTGTAGAAATCGACGTACGGCGAGGAGTGCGACAGGGCGACCCTCTATCACCATCCCTGTTTGCAGCCGTCGTCGAAGAGATATTCCGGAATCTCGAATGGGAGGCACTCGGAGTCAACGTAGATGGCAGACGTCTCCACCACCTTCGATACGCAGATGACATCGTGATCGTCTCCCACTCTGCAGCAGAGTCTTCCCTAATGCTGCAGCAGCTGGCGAGTGAAAGTAAGAAGAGCGGATTGGTCATAAACGTGAAGAAGACCCATGCCATGACCAATCGCGTACAAGTCCCAATGGTGGTGGATGGTCAGTCGATTAGCTACGTTGACAGCTTCACCTATCTCGGATCAAGACTTTCCTTTGACCTCAACATGTCAATGGAGATCGGCCGGAGGATCGGAAGTGCGTGGAAGTCATTCAATCGCTTCTATGACTTCCTCACGAGCCGCCGAGTAATGATGAAGTACAAGACACGAGTGTTCCGAATGTGCGTTGCCCCTGCATTGCTATACGGATCGGAATGCTGGTCAACTCATCTACAAGATCGTCGAAGACTTGTGACCACGCAAAGAGCGATGATGAGAAGAATGGCAGAGACAACTCTACTGGACAGGAAAACGAATGAATGACTGACAAGGAAAGTCCATCTGGAGGATGTGAGGGTCTTGGCCATGAAGAGGAAGTGGATGTGGGCGAAGAGGGTGGCTACCATGGAAGGAGAGAGATGGGCGAAGAGAATGACGGGATGGCAGCCCAGGGAATGGCTAAGAAATCGAGGAAGACCCAAGAGAAGGTGGAGAGATGATATGAGTGAAGTACTCGGGACTCGGTGGATGGCTGCGATACGAGAAGACAATGACCTGTTCCTATCCCAATACACCCAACAGGCCCACGCCTTGAGATTGGAATAAATTGATTGATTGATTGATATTTCGTGTTTTGCTTACCACTAAGTATCCTCGTGGTCGACTCCGCCACAAGAGGATTTGCCATATTTCAAATGTGGTAATAATTTCTAATTAAGTGTGCTGCGCAGTTGACTTATGATTGTCAAGTAGAGATTTCGTTACCGAGAGATCACATCGCAATACTTGAGAGACCGATTCATTACTCTCCGTAGACTTTTCCTTCTAAGTACATCACCTTCGTTGGCGTTATTTCTGTCCTCTTTATTAGAAAATCGGCGCGTTTCTACGTAGCGTGCTACTTTCATAAAAGAATTCCTTGAATAACTAATGTATAACATAGCCATATCAAGAATTTCCAAAAAAAACTTGGTCCGCTTCCCGCTCTTTAGTGAATTCATATTATTTCAAGAGACTAAAATCTTCTTGTGTTTAGCTCATTTAAATGATAACAAATCAGTCCTGCCAAATCGTAGCTGGCTATTATTACCATACCCCATTTCACGCTCTGGAATGGATACAGGTCGAGTTTTTTTTAAACTATTGCTCAACAACACAAAGCTTTCCAACTTTTCTGAAATTCAAAACAATGAGAAGAACAATGAAAACAACAATGCACCTTTTCAGCAAAAATGTAAAAAAAAATGTGCTTCAGATTGTGCTCTCTTTCATTTCTCTTTTTCTTATAGTGCATACAGCTCACAGATACTTACTGACATCGATGTTTGAAGCGGTTTTCAAGGTAACGCATTGTTATAACTGTTTTCAGAAATAAGCACACAGGAGTTGTTTTTGATCCTGTATTTCTTCATAGCGGTGCATTCAATTTCACTATTATCTTACAAGTAAGTCTTCATTTGCTGTGCCTCATTTTCTTGCCACTAATTGTAAGGAAAAAATCGTAAAAATTGAAATTAATTAATTGCAATATGCATATAAGGTGTCATGCAAAACGTCATACTAATTTTATGCAAGTCCTTCACATTTTTTTCCCGGTATCTCGCTCCTACACCTTGTGATGCTAAGATAGATGCGGTTTGTTCATCTTCAATTTTATAGGATGATCATATATGACACGATCCGCGAGAAAATCGAGTGAATTCGAAGCTCCATGGAGAAATTTCATAGTCACCGAACTTACAATTAACCAAAACAAGATTTTAAGTACTTTCAAACATGGGCACAAAACTACGTTTTCAGAATTTCGATATTCGCTCTCTCTGTTGCGGGGCGCTGCGTCAAAGTGGAGCCGTTTTACACTGTAGGCGAAAACGGCCGGGCTTCAAAAATCATAACTAATTCGAAAGTAAATATTTTTGGATGCGGTTTTCTTAGTTAGAATCAGAATAAGGATCTAAAATCGGACGTTAAGTTCGTTTTCCGAAATTTTGTCGAACTCGCTCAACAAAGTGCACGTAGTTTTTTATGTTTTATTCATCATTTCGATGAATAAAACATCAAAAACGCAAAATTATGCAACATGTCTAATCGTCGTCTTATAGAGAAATTTTCGTGCTACAAAATAGCGGTTTTCGTTTTTTCGGAACCCCCCAAATTTTTGAATAAATTTCAATTTTATTTTTCAAGAACCTTAAATTCAAAAGTAATGCAGACACTATTATGCACGTTAGATAGAGCTTTTTATGCTGATCATTAAAATATATAACTTTGATATTAAATCTTCATGACTAAAAAAGTTATGAGTGAAAAAGTGGAACGGCCCAATGCGCCGGATTCGACCCCTGCATGAGCCAAAAATTTTGCTGATTTGTTTCACCGGAAACATTGGTATATTTTAGTTCCTTTGAGTAAGTGTATTATAAAAATTAAGTTCTAGATCATTTAGCGCGTTTTCCATTTGATGTTTTATTCATCGAAATGCTGCGTGCGCTTTGTTGAGAAAGTTCGACAAAATTTCGGAAAATGAACTTAACATCCTTTTAAGATCCTCATTCTGATTCTAACTGAGAAAACCGCATCAAAAATATTTACTTTCGAATTAGGAGATATTTTATGAAGCCCGGCCGTTTTCGCCTACAGTGTAAAACGGCTCCACTTTGACGCAGCGCCACGCAACAGAGAGAGAGCGAATATCGAAATTCTGAAAACGTAGCCCATGTTTGAAAGTACTTAAAATCTTGTTTTGGTTGAATTCGGTGACTATGAAATTTCTACCGCCGAGAGCCTCTCCATTCTCCCGCGGAATGCGTCATATAAGAATTACATATATAATAGATATAACAGGTTATTTCTCTCAATAACGTACGTGTTTACATTAGCTTATATCTCTGCTCCAATGAACATGAAGAATAAAATGAGCATTGTACCTATACCATGTCCCCACAAAATACAAAGATACTTTAGGAATTCACACCCTATAATAGGAAAAAGTGCAAACGATGTGTGCACTCACAGCAATATGTCCGTTCAACCCTCGATCGATGAGCGAATTAAAATCGGTATTGGCTAGCACGTACGTTCTCACCCTACATCCTAAAACGGCACACGCTTTAAGCATACTGTAGCCTTTTTGTTACCGTATATTTCATCTTTAAAAATCGTATTTTATGTCGCAAATGACTGTAATTTTTTATATTTAGAAACTAGCAAAATGTCGATCATGGCGCAACGTTTTGGTGCAGAAATACCAAGAAAATATTCAAATTTTGAGCAAAAATGGGTTACGGTAACGTTTTGATTAGCGTATGACTATGGCGAACTGATTGTGCCGCGTTTAGTGTATTTTCAATGTATGGGGTTGGGCCAGATAAACGGTCGTGCTAGAGTTTCGATGTCAATACCTTTAGAGCAGAACAGATAACATAGCAGACTGATTTTGTCGGTACTAGTTTTATACATCTTCAGAGATGGTGCTACCTTCGTGCCATCTGCTCTACGATTTACCCTTTGTTCGTATGGTTGCATGCATCCATTTCTCTTTACCGTATCCTCACAACTTGCACAGGAAATGAAACTCTTCAGAAGATCACTTCGAAAATCGCTGTTCTCATATCGGTAGATAGTTATTACTTGTGTTATTCTTTTTGATACATACCTTTGGCATAAAATACAACATTTCAGATAATAAACTGTTCAGCTATCTCGTATATCTCTTAGAAGAATGATGCGTTTAACGGAACTACAGCTTTTTGTACAGGATACACTACGGGTGGAGGAAATGTGAGAAATTACTCATTGTACTTTTTGCAGGCTCGCATCATCAATTCTTATTTGCTAATCGGATTGGATATCTCGAATATTCTTGTGGGATTCGCATTACTGTATTTAAACAAGCAGAAGCTCGCAAGAGGGTTTGTTCAAGACTATTCTAGGGATTTAGTAGCATAATGCGGAAGTGTACCTTCTATACTACAAATCTTCATTTTTCAGCTCCATCGTCTCGTTACAAGTGAAATTTCGTCAGAAGCAGACATTATACGCAATCCAGGAATTTCTTCCCGTTGCTGTATTCCACGTAGCATGCTATATATTTCAATCGGGTCCACTTAGTATCCCGAACATCAACGAACTAACAATTTTAGTGGCATATCAATGCGTGTATGCAATCCATGATCTCGTGGAATACGAAGTCGTAACACTTATGGGCTTGCTCTATGTTAGTCTACTTTAAGGTTTTCCGTGGTCGTGGTGAAACTCCGTGGTGAAACTATTATCGCTCTGTCGCTCCCGGTGAAAGGCTGATTACTGGAATGATGAAAGGATAAGATTAGCAGTTTTTGCAGCTCGAGTTCTGAGACAGAGATAGCATGCAAAAAAAAAATCAAAAATACCCGACCACAGGCTATGAACAAACTGTGAACAATTATTATTATATCCCTGGGTAGTTATGCACATCAATACACTTCTCTATGTCCCATAATCCTCTATTGTCTTATACGACGAGGAAAGTTGGTCAGGCGAACGAACACGGTGAGTGTACTGTCCACCTCAGCACATGCGGAGACCGAGGTATTGCTAGATTACTACGATGATGGAACTGTTAACATGGTGAGAAAATAAAACAAAACACGGTGATGAATATTATCGAAAATTTCGCGCTGAAGGCGCAATAGAAAACGGAAGCCGGTGCACTGCGAGCAAGACCTCCTCTTTGGGGTCTGCTCATCGCGCGCATGTACTGCGCACTTTGACTTTCCGTTCGTTTCTTGTCATATAAAACATCAGAAGAAAAGGCATATTAATTCCCCATTTGAACTCAAAACATTAGTGAGATTAAATTTCTTCGATAATTTGCAATCTTGTCGTTGGGCTACGAATCTTTTATTTATTTATTTATCGGATACACCATAGGTGTGCGGCGGATTGGAGAGGGTGGAGGTGGGTATTCGTGGGAGGAGGATACTTCTGTTGAAAAAAATGTTCTCTATGGGGACGGGGACAATGCTTGACGTTCAAGACTTCTACATGGGAAGGCCGGCCGCGGGAGAAATAGAAGAAAAGCTGGCAAGACGAGATAGGCAAGGGGACTCCTCTGACTTGCCTAAGGTCAGAGATGATTCATCACCTTATCCTTGTGGTGGAATGACGGGGGGTGGGGTTGAGTAGAGAGACGACTGGATGGCCCGACCGCCCGGGATGAGAGAATGAGGAGATAATCTTAACTTATGCACGCACTGTCAGCCCTAGCTAAACTGTTCACTTTAGAAATCCCCTGATTATCAAGAAAATCAATTTTCATGCGTGGGAAAAAGGAAGAAATCCATTCTTAGCGACATGCACATCTAAAAAATTCAAAATTGCAAAAGTCTAATTTCGTGCATTCTTCGCTTAACAAAGATCTTTCCCCGGAATACAATGCCTTGGATTTTTAGTAATGTACCGCGAACCACCAAAACACGGAAAACGCTATCACGAAATAATAAGAAGCTTTCAAAATTTGGAGGGTTGCTTTTTCTTAATTAGTGTACTACCGTACTACCGTGCGCATTTTGATAAATCTCACTTTTTACTACAAACTACGCAAAATTACACGACGAGCTAAAGTGAACCGCTGACAGTGCGTGCTTATGATCATAACTTATGATGCCTCGTTCGTCTAGAACTGCATCTAAAAACGAGACACGCAGAAAATATATGGTAAAGAAGTTTCATTACCGTATCACGTAAAAATAGTTTGTCATTCGTGAAGATCCGGACCGATTATTAGACAACTTTATTTAAAAACGAATGATTAACACATTCAAGTCATTCAACATTCAAGCAAATGCTCAAAGGCAAGCTTTTACTTGCTTTGCTGTTCAACAAGAAAAACGTAGAACACTAGAGCGTACCTCAAGCGTTATCCGCCCTCGTAGACGCCGTCTGATGAAGACAGACCAGTCGCGAACTTCCAGTCAACCTGAGCACCAAAAATAAACACATGGTAGATATCATACATACGTTCTAGACCTACAGCTGACCACTTCCGCTGTGCTGCAAGTGTAAATTAACGTGGTTATTCCAAAGTGAAAAATGAGAAAGCCCAAACGTTCTGCCAGAAAAAGCATTTGATGCACTTTTTTCGAAACTGAATTAAATAATTTTTATCATAGTCACTTACTCGACAGCTGCGATAGCTTCCCGGTATTTGCAGCCAAATTGATTGCCCGAAGGCGTCTTGTATACCTGAAGAAATGACTTATAAATATATTATAAATGAAAGAATACATCGCATACCAAAAATCAATTCGCACAGTTGCCGCGGCTTCGACGAAATTCAGTCGATTATTTACAGTACTTCACTGAATAGTTTGAGACTTACAGTAAGATTAGTTCAAAATATACAGTAAATGATGATATATGAAATGCGTGCCAAATATATTAATTTGGAAATAATTGTTTTGAGCATTTTTAAAACAGGTTGAAATTGCTTGACAGCTAAGTACTCAAAAGCTGGCGAATTTTCGGGATCCAACAGTTCGTGACCTAGTTCAAAACGATATTTAAAAAACATGTTGTTAAGGTTGGATACACGGGTCTCCGTCAAGAGTGGGCAAAGAGATCAGGCAGCCTAATCTCCATTCTAAAAGAGCACTGAAACGGTAATTTCATCAGCAATCGATTCCAATCTTCGCTTCATTCTCATTCCAACAGCTTGTCATGGTCGTTCGTATAGCATTCCTTCTCTTCGGAATGGTAATATATACATTGCTTCTTCGACCCGTGAATCTCCATATTTCAGGCCAGTTTAGTAGCAACCGACATGAACATTACCTATCCGCCCAATCTCCTCATGGAAAATCGCGATGCTTCCTTTATCTACGACACCTTTGCGTTAGTAACTGTTCACGTAGATGAAATAACTTGTATGGAAAAATTTTTGTTCCGTAATGATAATAGACCGTTTACTATTCGAGATCTGCGTAAATATCAGCTTTTGCAAAAAGGAAGATCAAGTGGAAATGTGTATTCAGACCGACAAAAGGGCTTATCGACAGCCAGTATCTATTTATCCTTGCTGTCATCATCGTAATAAGTAAGTTTAAGACATTTTTCTATAATTAGTATTCATTGGAGCTAATATGAGAGTGCGTAAGCCTTGCTTTATCTAAAGTCATCTCGCGAAGCTCACAATCGGTGTACCTTCCCTACATCACATTGTCAGGCTTGTTCTCACTTCTCTTCCTCCTGGCCTTCCTCAATGAAAATCCTTCATTCAGCAAGACATACGCTGATGCTAAGGTTTGCGCTTGCTTTTCTAATATTATTCCGTTTTCAAAATAAAATAAAAGCTGAAAAATTCTGATACGTAATGAATGAATTGCAGTCGATTGACCTGAACTTCGAGAATGAACTCCCATCGCAGAACGGAAATAAAAAAGAAGCGATTCAAACCTAGCAGACCAGTTCCTTCGCTTAAACAAATAGTATTCCACCATATGCAAAATAGAGCAATCCATGATGAAGCACGTCGTATATATGCTGGCCTTCACTGTATATTTATTACACTTGGAACCGTACAAAGAGATATCGTATTAGTACATATTTTTCTAGTTTATTGCACTCTTATATGGACACTTTCTTTCGATGGAATAGTTCGGCCAAATAATTGAAAAAATAGTTGTCTACACACGTCAGTTTGTTTCTTCGTTTGAGCAAGGAAAGAAAAGTATCGAATAGTTATAACAAACAAAGAGCGATGCTTAGCCTGAATTATAGTATAATACTTTGCTCGACTCTGCTATAAAAAGAGAAATGCCAAGGTAAGCGATCGAATTCGGCTAAAAGCAAGTGCGTTCTCGAATGAACCCGTAGAGGACGTGGACTAAAACCGCTCAATGTAAGGCGTTCCTTTGGATACATAGAATCGGGAGACTATAAGTAAATACCTATCACAGCACGCTAACCACTCATTGGATACAAACAACTCCCGAGGGGAAATATGACAGAAGGTTACTGTAGGGGGTTACTGTAGGGGCTACGCCCGTCCGAAGGCATTGAAGTCCATGGTAAGTCGAATTGATGGTTGGGCTGTAGTGGCGGCCGCAACCTGCATGGAATATGTTTCACGCGTACTTGTGGTCAGCACTCTCTACAGTAACCACTAAGGGCATAAGCAAGAACACGTTCATGTCTCTTTAAGGGAGCGGGAAACGGACCATTTTCATGGTTACGTTTTATGAGCCTGCATATAAAGACAACAGCTGTTTATAAAGGAATGTAAAACGTAACCTGGTTGGTTTCCTCGTTTCATGCCCTGATACCCTTAATTCCCCTCCCTCCACCCCCCTACCTTGGCTTGTTCCATGGCAGCGGCCTGCTTCCTCGCGGCCGCCTGTGCATGGGAAGCCCTCGTCGACTGGAAAAGCAGAGCCGCTTCCAATCGTCTCTTCACCTCCGCGTGGCCGTTGAGAACCTGATCGAGAACACGTTCAGACACGTCATCCAGAGGTGGCTTGATGTAATCAATCGGAAAGTTGTTCGCATAAAACAACCACTTGCTGCATGTCCTGATAAATGATTTACAACTACAGCCGGAGTGAACAACTTTAACTTAAACTAAAGGAAAAGAATAGAAATAGTCTCACCGCCTTGAACTCATTGGGATACGCGGGGGCCAGGGCGTTCAGACGAGACAGTGCGGTCTCGTGAAGACGACTGCAAAACAAAGACGAATATTCAGTTTCCCCAACCGCCCAACAACACAGAGACTAGCCCTCCCAACCCTTCTATTATATCAGAGGCATTCGTGTGCATGTTGGCATATTCTCCGTAATCGGCTCTACTCCTTATCGTAGCTAACCCTCTCGACAAGCTATTCGACTACCGTGCAGCAGGAGAGAGGGCGCGCCAGTCGTCGGCCCGAGTGGCACACAAGAGACGAGTGAGGGACTGCGACAGCAGCGAGATCACTGACAGTCCTAAAGGGGGGGGGGGGGGGGTATATGAGATCTACTTGTCCACGGCTATCAACAGTGCATTTGTTAATTCCACCAAAATATTGAAATAGCAAATGTCAGAGTAACTGACGGTTCTTTTCGGCCACAGCTGGAATGAGTGCCTCGAGAGCCTTCACTGCATCCGTCACCACTGCCACTTGCTCCTCTGTTATCTGAAAGAACCGAGAAATGCATTGCTTCCCCTTACCCGCATCAAGACTGATCAAACTAAACTATCTCTGGCATAACTCAGGACAAAGATAAAGAGGGTTCTTTCTGAAATAATCGATCAATTAATTTTAGTGCATCTAATTTCCGTTATCCCAGACTTATTTTTGAGAATAAAACTATCGAGGTACCTCCTTAACGGCCGTTTCCGCATTCTCGTCCAACACGAAAGGAGTGAGAAGGGAGACTACGGTAGGAGCGAGACGACGGGCGTATACTGTAGCGAGGTCGGGACGAGAGAAGAGGGAGAGCAGCGATTGAAGGGACTTGCACACAACCTGAAGAGAGGGGAGAGAAGTTCGAGAAGATCAGAGGAACGCGACTATGAAAGTCTCGTAGCTGCCAGAAAATTGCAATTGGCACTCTTCAGCATTTATGATTTGGTACCCTGATATACATGCTTATCTCACTGCCAATGTGGTCTGGAGAGTCGCACATACTATGAGAATGGCAACATTGCCCATGGATACTACTGAAGGAACCTAATAGTCAGTTCGCGATAGCCCCCCCCGGGGGCAAGTACCGTAACCTGCAGCCAACTGACCTGTGACTCTGTCCTTCCCAACTGAGCCTTGGCTAGTCGCGTCAACTTCTCCACCGATTCCTTGTGCCCGATCGCAACCTCAATATGGGGATAAATGCGAATGAGGAGAATCACGAATCAAAGATGAAGTTGAAAAGCTAACATCTTTCGGACTGGCAGATGAGAGGATGGCAGCCGCTAAGAGAAGCACACACTCATCGAAGGTTGAGGAGGGGTTCGCTGGAATGAAGACTTAGGCGGGAGAAGGCCCATGACAAGAATACAAATAACAAGTAATCGGCGCTTCCCATTTCATTCATAAGCAGAAAGCAGCTAACCAGTGGGGATGTTGAGAATCGTGAAGAGGGCACTCCGCATCAACATAGACCATCGTTGACGTTGAGAAGCATCTGAGGGAGGGGACGAGGCCAGCGAGCGAAGGGCCTACAAGGGAATCTAGACTGCGAGAAGCTTATTACGCTTCGAGTCTTGTTTGAAATCTAGTATATTCAGAAAAACAATAATAATTCAGCCTATTCCCTCCACTATCCCTCAAAATAAACCCCACAACCGACCTGCAATGCGGCAGTCGCTGTCGTGGTTAGATGCCCTGGGGGCAGATCGGGAACGATGGACGAGGAATCGATACGCGCCGATTCACGGATGAAGGCTGTGATGAGATGGAGGGACACGGGGAGGACTGTGAGACGGGTTGGAGGGGAACATAGGGAGGGGATCTGAAGGGGGAATATCGAGGGGGTGGGGAAGAATAGGAAGAGTCTGGCAGCCACACGCTTCAATTATCCACGCACTGGAATTTCAAGGGCATTATCCATTGGTAGCATAAGCTAACATCTTCTAAATAAGCAGGTTGCAACGGGAAACTCGCTGGTGTGCATTCACTGCCACTAGTAAGTCCCCTTCCCTATAACCCTCTCGATTCAATAGAGCGACAGTCATTTGCTTTCCATCTCTCTTTCTCTTCATTCTTGTCTGCACCTTCGCAAGATATGGTCCAATTAGTTCTGGGCTAGTAGTAGTCTCCCCGATCCCCCCGTACCTGCACCAATAGCTGTACAGCCCCCTTGCACAGCACGGCCCCCTCAGGGGGCATTCTGCCTACTCTTCTCGTGTGAAGGGGAGCCGCACTTCGACTGCGCATCGCTGCGCTGTTCACTTGTGGAAGCTGCAATCATCACACTTGCAAGACAAGCTAATTATTTATTCTCTCGTATCATACAATTCCATCCTTCAGAGCATTGCTCGTGAACAAGATGGAGCTGTCCAATCTCCCCCGATATGTTCTACCGCACTCACTCTACCGTAACCCGATTCACCTGTCGTACGATGACCGCCAGCACGAATTCCATGAACGAATACGCCAACATGCCGGGCTTCAGTTCGCCCGTTTCCCCTCCTGCAACCGGGATTTAGTGAAAATAGAGCCGGCAAGTAGATCGACCCGTATTATAAACATCGGCTACCGTAACCCACCGTACCTTCATCACACGCAAAGAGTCCCTTGACTCGCTCGGCAGCTTCCGTGTCCAGATTACCGTTCTCCGCATCTACAAATAGCAAACGATTATATTTTATAGAAATACTTTATATTTCTCAAAACCTAAAGTGATATTCAGTATCGACGTATTGTTAGCCCCTCGACGCCTACAGTACCCCCTACAGCATACCTGCACTCGCGGGTCCGATTGCTCTGCATACTGTAGCTGCATCCATCACAGCAGAGGCGCAGTCCATGCACAGTTGTTGCGTGGTCAGAGAGTCACGAGTGAGGACGAGACTGAATGGAGGCAGGGGATAATATGGTTAGGAGAGGATAACGAAGAACAAAGATCGAGGATCAAAGAGTTCAAAGCAGTAGTTGAAAATA
Source organism: Micoletzkya japonica (assembly GCA_900490955.1). Taxonomy (NCBI): domain Eukaryota; kingdom Metazoa; phylum Nematoda; class Chromadorea; order Rhabditida; family Diplogasteridae; genus Micoletzkya; species Micoletzkya japonica. Next base: position 119,639 of record LS878699.1, on the reverse strand, counting down.
TCGAAACGACCCGCTTACCGGTGTAGGACATTGACAATCTCCACGGGAATCGTCACATCCCTCATCAGTTCCAATCGAGCATTCTCACAGCTCATCATCGACGTCAGTGCTCTGCAATAATCAGGTATAAAATCAGAGATCAAGGATCACCAATCGAAGATCAAAGATCAAGGATAAAAGATCAAAGATTAAAGATTTTCGTGCTCACTTGAGTGCACAATGGGCGGTCGTGTCGTCGGCTGTGGAAGTGCGTGAACAGAGGGAATCGAGGGCGATTCCGACCATGAGGAAGAGACGAGAGGGAAGGGAAGAGAGGGAGGAGAGCGAGGAGGGGATGGGCTGCAAGGGAGGGGGAGGGGTGAGAGCTGGAGAGTGGTACGAGGGACTGCCATGGCTCATGGACTTCACTTAGCTCGTTCGATAGATCAGACAAAAAAACAAAGATCAAAGATCAACTGCACACCTCATTACTGGTGCTCGGCAGTTGGAAGTTATGCTGTTTGAGCCAAGTCGCCGCAGCCAGGAGAATTGAGGGCCAGGCGGTACGGTAGTACTCACGGCAGGCCTGAAGAGGAGGGATATGGTAAAAGGTGATACAGTAATCCGGGAACAGTTGGACGACACTGTTATCCAGTTGACGCGTCAGTTTCACGTCTCCTTTCTTAGAGACAAGCCTGTTCATCCTCCAAGACTGAAACATAACTCAGCCGGCTTTCCCTCCCCCTCACCTCTGCCCGTTCGGCCTTGTAGAACGCGCCCCCCTCCACGGGCAGCTGTTCAGCATACGCAGCAGGAAGGGCGAGGAGGGCGGAGTCTCGGAGGGCAGCCAGCCAATGAGAGACGAGGTCCGCGAGCTCTGGTTGGACGAGCGAGAGAAGGGAGGAGGAGTCGGCTGACGAAGAGTATACGTCGTCTGCAAGGGAAGGGGGGATAGGAGGGAGCGAAGGGAGAACCAACGGAGATACGCTTCACATAATGACATGGTATTAAAGTTCTTATTATGGCCTCATTTTGTAATCGTAGTTTATAGTTGCATTTTAATCTATCTTGTAGGTCTCCCTCAATATCAACAAACCATTTCCGTTCCTCGCATTCGCATTCTTCCTCGCGGCTTCGGCCTCTTCCTGTTGTTCCACTGCCGTTATGTAGACCTGCATAGGGAGATACAGTAACCCGGTTGCTTACTCTCAAGAGCATTTTGTGCAGTATGATCTGTAAGCACGACTTTCTCAAGAGTAGAGGTATTCCCCCAACCCTTCTGCTACACTAACACGTACTGCAACCTATATCTGTGGGATACCGTAGCCAGATTTTTTCCGCAGATGGATAACAAAATGTGTCCTACAGCTTTTGTGAGCGCTGATTTAAAGGATCTACCGTAACCCTCCTACGTACCTCAGCCCATGCCTTGAGTATGGCAAGTTTCTCGAGAGTCGCCGCACTCTCCGAGTACAGTTGAGTATTGATCGAGCCGTGCTTCAGCTTGGACAACGAAGAGGCCAGCAACTGCAAGGAGGGTGATGGGAGCAGACTACAAACTACAGACTACAGTTTAAACTAGACTATAGGCTCCCCATCTCACCTGATGTACTCGTCGCAGGTCGTTGAGATCCCTCGCCACCTTGCTGCCTATCCACGTACTGCACACCTGCAAGGGTCAAGTTGTTACATTAGTTCTTTGCTCCTTAGCTATTAGAGAGTATGCAGAGCTTGTTGAGTTATGACGAACGCAAAGAGGGCTAGGCTTGTTATATCATTTGTGCAGGCTGTCTTATATAGTTAGGGAAAATCAAATGCATCCATCCTTACAGGCGTTTTGTACAATGATTTTGTGACGCAGGCACCCACCCAAAGGTTCGATCGGACAACCGTACGTATCAGTGAAGAGTATTTAGTCTCGGTACCTGACACGCGGCTGCAGTCACATCAGAGGGCGTATCCTCAGTGAATGCTGGTCGAAGGGCAGCGCCCACCTGAGAATAAAGAGATATCTAATTGCAAGCATTCTAGGGCCTCAAGCTAATTTTCGACTTGGGATCAGAAATTTAGATTCGCTCAACCAATTCTGCCCACACCAACCCATCAACCTTTTCCTACAGTACCCTCCCGAGCCCTACCGTACCTGTGCCTGGAACTGCTCCAACAGTACGTGTCCGGGAAACTCCGGTTCCGGAACAGCGGAAAAGCGCGCGATGACGTCTTGCAGACAGTGCAGGCCTGTAGCGAGAGAGTTAGGAAAGGTGTTCAGTTCGCGATACTCCCATGGCTACCGTAACCCACCGGCGAGTCTCAATTGAGTGTTGTCGCTGGTCGCGCCCATGAACGACATTCGAACGAGATCGGAGAGATGCAGAACGAGATAGTCCGCACGTCCTCCAGAGGAGAGCTGCAAGGGGAAGCACCGATTTCAGCCTCGACAACCTTCCCAGCAATATCTTGACAAACGGCCTACCAATGTATCGTAAATCGTAAATTATCAAGCCCACCAATTGCAAGATTTCGAGGTAACATTTGAAACCACGCATAGTGGTGCCCATGTATTATCTCGAGTAGGATAGACTAGGCAACTCATGCACACTATCACCCAGCACATCGCAATCAAAGTAGAACACAAATAACTGCTACTCGGCTATTTCTCATCAAAAAGACTACCGTACCTGCAATTCCTTAGCCAATGCCAAGTCGAGATGCGCTCGTTCCGTATCACACACGGCCATCAGACGACGGACCACCTGCAACGGAATGAGATTGTCTCACTTTCATATCTTCTAACTAATTTGCATAATCTACCGTATCCCCTCCGTCTACCGTATCCCCTCCATCTACCGTATCCCCTCCATCCACCGTATACCTGGGACGCGAATACCCGGGTGGGCCATCGTGCACAGAGTCTCGGCTTCTCGTCGGCCCTTCCCCCCGCGTGCAACTGCGAATCGTCCTCGCCCTTCAAGTACAGAGTCATTTACTGCTCTCGTTGTCGTTGTCAATGCATACGTTACAAGTATTCAGTTTGATCCAAGTTGTCAACATAAAACGACTATCACTATAACAAGCAACGCTAAAACATATGTACTACCTTTCTCCATGACTACTCTTCTTATTATACATGTGCTCAACTTTCACCCCATCTAAGCCATATTTCGTGTATCCCTGCTATTCCCAGTCCCTTATTGTCGATACCCTCCCCCCCCCCCCTCCTGACCTCTTCATCGTCCTCCTTTTCCTCCCTCAACCCGTCTCCTCCCCCTCCGATTCCGCCCGTCCCTCCACCCGCTTGACCTGTCTCTGCCGACGTAGCAAGAACCTGCATTTTATCATCGTTGTTATTCAATATGCAAATTAGACATGAAAAATAAAGAAAGTTAAAATAAGTGCCAACCTCCTTGCACAGAGCCAGCCAGTGGGACAAGAGTGTTCCACAGGTAGCCTGCACGAGCGAGATGATCGTCTCCTGAATGGAATTCATACCGTAATCAAGGAAAAAGCTGGGAATTCAAAGCCGTACTCAACAATCAATATTGGCCCACCTCAACATGTGCCCTGAGGGTATCATCGGTCTCGACATCTAGCATGGCAAACAGTGCTCCCTCGAGTCCCGTCTCCGGAAGAGGAAGTTTCTTCGCTTCGTCAACCACTCCTGACAAATTGCCCCTTTCTTACTACTTTAACAACCCTCATCCGACTTATCTTACTAAAGAATGCAAACATGAATAAATGTGCACTGCCACCTATCCCAGCCTCTTCCGTAATCGTCCACCTACCGTATCCCTATCCCTTCCTACCGTACCCCTCCCCTTCCCCCCTCACCTTGGGGTACCAATGCCTGTGCGTGTTCCCTCACTTCCCTCGCCTCTCTCTGAACGAGTTGTCGAAGACAGGAAACACTCGCACGACGAAGGCAAATGTGACGGGAGTTTAAGAGACTGAAAGGGGAGAGGATAGGAGAATTTCAGATCCGTGAATATTTATGTGTATTTGCATGGGAGCTGTAAGATGCGTCTAAACCTTGCATGGATACTCTCACTGAATTCTACAATAGATCGATACCTCGCGATATCGACGACGAGATTAGCGAGATGGACGAATCTCGGAGCGAAGAGGTGCATCTGCTGCAGGCCCGCCACTCCTTCCGCGCGGACGACCGCGTCCGGATGGGAGAGCTGAGGAGAGAACAGGGAGATTGGGGGGAGGGGATGACAGAGGAGGTGATCGAGACATACACACTAGCAGGCTAGCTATGTAGTACCGATTGCATCATTGGGGCAAGAATGCAAAGTTAGCTATTACAGTAACCCGGGTGGGAGAACTTACGAGAAGGGCACAGGCCGCGAGTAGACTGGCCCTCAGTCCATCCACTCCACTCGCGGGTCCACTCATTCCCAGTTCCGGTCCCACGCATGTGAGAAGCGCTGATAACTGAAAACGAGCTTTCCTTTTTTTCAACATCGTTTTCACTCCATCAAAACGATACTTCCTCTTTTGACGTGAGCTTTCCATAATACCCACGAAACCCCGTCTATTCTTCTTCCTAGAATAGGCTTCAAGATCTCTCACCAGTTTGCCCGTACACAACGCGACGTCGGCAGCCGACGGGGGAATTTGCAGGAGGAGATAGACAGAGGCGGCCAGCGAGGGCTCCACGTAGCCACGGAACATCCCACCTCCAGTCTCCGCGATCAGCGAGAGGGACAGAAGGGCCCACGACTCAAAGGGAGAGACGATTACATGGGATATGGGGATAAAAAGATTAAGCCTAATATTCGCACTATTCCGAGAATCAGGCGTCAGAGTGTGCACAGAATGAGAGAATTGGGCACTTTTTAAAAAGGCGAAACTGATGGTTCGCCTGATTCTACAATAGGAGAAGACCATACGCATATCCATTATTATTAAATGCTTATTGTTCACAGACATGCTGAGACAGTCACCTGAACCATGGGACTCGACTGGTCCTGAGCCAGAGACAGCGCCACCTTCACTCCCGTATTCAGATGCTGACCACTCCCCAGGGAACCCACGTGTCTGCAATATTGCCCATCATCTCTTGCTTTGCTGAAGAAGAAGAAAGGGCGCTTATCATAAACTACAGTTCATTCCACTTTGCCTCTAAACGAGAGAAAAAGAGAGAGGAACTAACCGATGGATGCATCCCAGAGCGAGCACGAACCCGGATCGCTTGAGGGCCTCTCGTGAGTTCTGGATGGCATCGAAGCACTGCTGTGCTAGGGCTGCCACGAACTGCAAATCAATATTATTGTCAACTCCTGATCGACTTTCTATACTTTACCTACAAGTCAGGATAAAGTTTGTCAGGAGACAAAAAAAGCATGTTTTAGCAAGTAAAATAAGAGTAGTAAGACTGTGCGTGCCCACCGGGGGATCGGCTACGGCATGTGCCAGTCTGCCCAGTGCCTCTGCTGCGACGGCTCGGATGAGAGGAGAGGAAGACGAGAGGGCTGAGGTGATGAGGGACGAAGAGGACAGTCGCAGTTGGTCTGCTGTCGCGATCGAGGACGAGGAACTAAAGGGGAGGAGCAGAGTATACTGTATCTATTCCCCTCTACCCCAGTGACTATTCCAGAGATAAGAGAACAATCAGTTTTCATGGAGAAATAGAGTGAAATCCGTACCTCGACGATGACGTCACCGACGCATTTTTGTAGGCGGAAACGAGCGCGCAGAGGACGTTGAGTTGGATCTGAATGAAAGTTCGAACATGATGTTAAGATTACAGTCAAGCAAATCAGTAAATCCCAAAAAGTGCTCCAATCTCGTAGTGTTAATGCTCTCACCGCCTGTTGCCTCAGCGCCGGCTTCGCATTCTTGATCGTGTCCGCACAATGGTCCGTTATTTGCAGGCGGTGCTTGTTCGGAAGAAGGGGAAACACCTGCAAGATGGGCACATAATACAAAAGTTGTCTAACACGAAATGTTCCGTGTCTGAATCACGCACCTTTCCGTAGACGACCATTGCAGCATCGATGGAGGCGAGTGAGGGGGGCAGGGGAAGGGGAGGGGGTCCGATCGAGAGGGCATTCCCCCTGAAATGGAACGGGGTCGAGGGGATCAGCATAGGATGCACAGTAATGAGGAAAGTAATTGGAGGCTAAGATAGAAAGAAGGACATACGTAATGAGTACGGTGACGTCGTTCTCGATACTTCCCACACATCCGGTAGAGGCTGCGTGCGTCTACAAAGAACGTTCATTTGTAGATCCAAGCTTCTCAGATTCCCATCATAGCTAGAGTAAGTAAGAACAATCATCTAGATAAATAATTAGCATATTCCCAGTGATTCCTCTTTTTCTCGTTTCACCTGATTCTCGAGAACCGCCTCATCGGTATTATCATGCCACGGGCAAAGCAACGTCTGGCCGGCTCCTGCAATACTGTCATTATTATGATGGGATAGGATAGGAGAGGATAGGTTTCATAAGTGTCATGGGGGCATGCCAGGGATGGTATGGTTAGGTCATCACGCATTATCAATGAGTCTAAAGTGGGGACAGCCACAGTGAGTTTCCACAAACGGCTACCGTAACCCGGCCGCCTACTCACCGGACAGCACTCCGGCCATCGACGTCATCTGCGCCGATTGCGCGTTGTCGGAGAGCGTAATGTCAGCCACGAGTTCCCGGAGAAGCGAGGAGAAGACGCCTACAATACGGTATCGGATCATCATGTTATCCTTTCCGAACACAATTTGCAAGAATACGAATAGAACGCAGGATAAGAGCAAACCATCATAGATCTTGGTGGGAATGAGCGTGAGCAGAGAGTAGAGTCGCACTCGCAGCACGCAGATCAACTTGCGCATTCGGGTACCGTAACTACGGACGAGACCACCCACACTGCAAATATGCATACTGTATTATCGGGCTAGCTCCATGGAGAGAGGAATACGAGGGTTACTCTAGTTTACCTCGTGAATGCATTGGTAGATCTCTTAGTGACTAGATAAAGTAATAAAATAAACCAACTGACGCAGCCATCATAACGAGAGTGCACTCAATGGGCAGTTGCATAGCCTTGAGAGTCTCCTCGTCCACCAATTCCTTCTGACTCGCGACCGCCTCCATCACAGACAGGGCACCCGTACGAGAGCTATAATGGCTGACTTAGCCTAATACACGCAGGGACTGAGTAGGATACTGATAGACGTTCCCCAAGATAATATACCCAGGTATGGGGATTACGGTAGATATACCGTAACCCCCCCTCCCCTCCCCACTTACTGTAGTGCACACTCCCACGAGAATGCGTCGCCCCTCGTCTTCTCTCCCTCCGCTTCTTTGGTCGATCGAGGAAACGACGCCCTCCACAGAGCGATTATACGGCTCATGTGCTCCTTCAAACATAGAGGTTCACCACTACTTATCGTGTATTACTTTCAGCAATACCTACGAGATGTAGGTTTCAGCATACTTATATAAATTGAGAAAGTCCGTGATGGTTCGCTATGTTGCAGTGACCAATGAGATGAAAGCAATAAAAAGAGAATAAGGAAGAATACCTTAACGACGGCAGGGCCAAGAGAGACGACGGCGTGTATGAGAAGCCAGCCAGCCGAGATCTTGGCCACCGCGAGACGAGAGGACTGGGCAGCAGTACGCAGGAGATCCTCCGCTGCTGACAGCACCTGCACATCACTCTCAAGCCTTCCACGGAATATCATAATATAGTTCAGGAAAACGTTCCGTCACTCGTCCCATTCCTACTGTCGACGAGGACGTGAAACGGAATGAAGTAACATATTTAAACTCTTTTAGCTGAGATGCCTTCTCGCAAGACGATACAACTCTCTCAAGCAAATAAGCTACCGTAACCCACCTGCTTGGGCTTTCCGTGCGGGATGCCGAGCATGCAGTCCTTCGAGCCAGCAATTAGCGCAGCCAGAGCCAGCGAATAGCCGGATATGGCCTCGCCCGAGGTGCGCATGTGCTCTAGTCTGCAATATTACCGTATACTTCACGGATTCCGGAATTTCACTACTTCAGTCAGTAAAGTGTCGAATAATCGGGAAGGATACGGTACCTCGACACGCATCGATCGATAAGCGGAGTGAGCATTCCGGGAACAGCGATAGTGACACAGCGAAGACACCAGGCTGTCGAGACGCGCGCTGCTTGGACGGGATGAAGCAGACACGCGAAGATAGGCTCCATGATTCCTGAGAGGAAGAGGGGGCATGGATGGGGGTACGGTAGGGTACGGTAGGGTACGGTAGGCATGTCAACTACGGTAAAGGACAAGGAGACTCCTAATAAGGATCTGGTTGATACCCAATAGAGAGACCTACCCGAAGCCTCTAGGAACAGCGGAGTAACGGCAGTGCCTATCTGACGAACGAGCGACGAGAGTTCCAAGACTGCCACTATCGCCGCCTGAACAAAGAGGGGTATACACGGGCGTGGTTGTCTGATCGGACGTTAGGATGGGTGCCTGCACCCGAGAATCCTATAGTGGAAACCTTGTTACGAATGCTGCTTTGATTTTCTCCAATTATGTTCCTGCAGAAATTTGAGGACAACGCTAGCCCATGTATGGGGAAGGGAATGAAGGGAAGGGGGAGATCAATGCCTGGATACTGTAGACAGATGTATCTATGGTTGAGGAGAATGCTCCACCAGTCGCCTCATTCCTACTTCCGACGAGAGAGCAAACCGGTGTAAAGAGAGTGCAGACAAAGTAGGAATGAGCTAACCGGCGGAACTTTCTCGTCAATAATACATGTCGTAAGATGGCATACCTGTCCCGATGAGTGTGCATCCGTTCCCAGTACACCCTCTATGCCCGAGTCAGTGACGTAGTCTGAAACAAGACTATTCAGTCATCGTCAACAAGGCAAAGCCATACGATCGCTGAATAAACCCTCACCAAAGCTGTTGATGTGCTCTGCCAGTAGTACTCCAATGTGCTTGGCAGCACTTAACTGAGCCGCCTCTCCCAACATCGAACCGACCGTCGATCGGAGAATGTGCGAGAGACACGAACGGTAGAGGACTGCTTCCGATTGTTGCGAGGACGAACTGTAAGGGGAACTTTTGCATAATTGGATTTCACTCGCGCAATAAACATTGCTTGTATCACATATATTTTTTACAATGTTGTTAGCAAGAAAATAGCTCGAAAAAGGTTATTCTCATCCTGTGATTAGATTAAGTGGTAATCTCGTACTTGGTATAAGCCAGAGTGCCTCCCTTCGCGGCCAGTCCCAGTATATGCCTGCACACAATCCCCAAGTGGCGCTCTAGCCAAACCGCCCCCGCAGACCGAATGAACTCGAGGTAGGCCTGTAGAGGTTAAAGATCAACTAAACTATAAAGATCAAAGATCAGGGAGAGATCAAAGATAGCAAATCGAGACCAACCATGGCGATGCCGATGCGAACCTCCTTCTGTCCACTGGCCGTTGCCTGGTTCGAGGAGCCGCTCTGAATATGTTTCACGATCCATATTTAAGTTAATATCTTAGCTATTCTTCGCTGTATTGTCAAATTGCATTAGCTACAAATGGACAGGTAAACAAACCTTGAGAAACCCCCCAACGCCTCCCTTGAGAAAGGCCGATGCCAGCAGTTGAAGGCACTCTTCGACTCCGATTGGGGAAGGGGTCGAGGACGAGGAACCCTTGGGAGGGACTGCAAAGGACGGGAAATTGCATAGAGGAAAACGTTAGCGAGTTGACCCTAACTCGATATTCTTTTCACGTTCAACAAAGAATTGACACTCAGAACCAGCATCTCTATCTACACAGATACAGTTACACAGAACAGAGGGCCAGAGTTTCTGACCTGCTACAGTACTCCTCCGTCCCCCTGGGAGTACGGTAGCCGGTTGATGAGCGTTGAGCAGGAGACGAGCGAGTAATCGAGAGACGGCCAATCGAGTATCGTAGTTGGAACCATCCAGGGCCTGTTAGAGGAGCGCTCATAAATATACCCATCTTATTTATCATAAATACCGTAGTAAGTTTGAAATATTTAAAACAAGATTGGAAAGTGATATAGCATTGACGTACATCAATAGCATTGACGTTGACCAAGAAGCAAAGTATAATAAGTACCGTACCTTGACGCACTGCGTGCAGCAACTCTCCAGTTCCGTCGTGGCCAAAGGGGAGTATTCCGAGGCGAGAGCGGTCAGGCACTGCAATGGAGGACATAGTTAGGCAACTTTTACTTACATGCGAAACGAGCGAAGTCTAACAAAAGCAAAATACGACTGTAAGAAAATGATTGCATTCAAACAATCGTTTTTCACAATTTGTAAAAGGCAAAATAAGTGAAGCAAAACCAAAATCACCTCAATCGCCGCCACTCGCACCGCCATATTCCTGTCAACCGCGTATGTCTTGGCCACCTTGTAGATCTGAATGATGAAATGTAAGATTTATAAAATGAAAATAAATAATTAAACTAAAATACCTCCTTATGTACATTGGATCCGGCCGATCCCAGCCCACTGACCATCTTCGCAAGTGTCTGCATCATACTCTCCCGACCGAGGGACTGCAATCAGCAAATTGAATATTTGAATTTCCGCCAAACTGAATTCAAATATGCAAAAAGCCCAAAATATCTCAGCGTCACAGAATGATATCTACAGAACATCTTTCAGAAGACCGTCGTGACTGAATCATCAGCGATACTCAGGCGGGGCTTCGAACCCGCCACTTTCGGGTGACGGTGCGACACGTTGCCACTAGGCTACGCAAGGACGGAACACATGGTTGGGCAGGAAGTTTGAGAGCTAACCTCGGCACTCTTGAGCCATTTGTGCATAATCTGGAAGCTCTCTTCGTAGGTCCTTCCAACGAGTCTTCCCACAGTCTCGTACAGGGCACCCAGGCAGGCTAGGGCTGCTCTGAAAGCGAACATTCATCTTTCAACCGGGGATTACGAATCTACACAAAGGTCTTCAAGACCAAAGACTAAAGATCAAAGTCCAAAGATCAACTAACAGCTTGACAGGCAACGAGGCAGCGTCGTCCTTCGCCTTGAGCCGGTCGTTACACATGTTGAGGGTGCCGAAGAGTGGAGAAGTATCGCCCACGACGAAGATACGGGCGATGCATCTGGAAAGGGTGGAGATCAAAGATCAACAAACAAAGATCAAAGGTCAGTCAGCACAGATCAAAGATCAAAGCTGAACCTCGCTAGCAGAGCTCGCGTAGGGGGTCCGGGGCCTGCGGCGATTCTCGACTCGAGCTGTGCTAGAAGGGCCTTCTGGACACTGCGAAGGTCCGACTGAAAGGGAACACTTATTGTTAGGAGATGTGAAAATAGGCTTGACTTCGCTGAGCAAATTCGATGCGTTCGATGTAGTATGGTTGAGTAAACTGTTTTCATCATTCCTATTTACGACGAGAGAGCAAGGCGGAATGAATAGAGTGTAGACAAAGTAGGAATGAATTTACTGACGGAACCTTTTCGTCCACCGTACTTCAGTATGAACACGGCTCACCACTGTACCATTCCGTTTACCACGACTATCACAGCCCTGATCCCAACTTACCTTCTGCGTCGCAGGGAGTATCCTGTCGAGATACCGTAACCATTCGTAGACGAACAACGCTTTCTTGTTCTCGGGACAGTTCTGGAGACAGTGAATTACGCGACCATTTCTCCCCAAATTTTCCCTCTTTATTACATGAGCCTACCGTACCCCGTATGTTGCAAACGATAAAAATTAGCCATTGCGCTCATAATATATTAACGAAGTAAAACCTATCTTACATTTGTTAGCTAAAACTCTATCTTTACGTTAAAGTTTTACCTAACAACAGAGACCTAGCCCCAGATTCCCTAGCATACCTTGAGTGCGTCCTCATTAAGCAGTAGACTATGCGATTCCTCCATCGTCGGTCTCTTCCTTCTACCGTAATCCCCACAAACCCATGCAAATCGTGGCGAGACCTGAGAGCTGATTTCGAATTGCGGACCAAGCAAGATTAGCGTGACGCGAACGAACGGGGAACGAAGAATGAAGGAAGGCAAGGGGGTGAGATAATCTGAGAGAATAGAATGGGATGGACAGAATAAGACAGAAATGGAGGGAAGGAGGAGACGGAATTGAAAAAAAGTTTCTTATATTTATCTGAAAACGATAGATGTCAAAAATGGACCAGATTTAGTCATGAAGTGAATATAAAGAGGAGAGATCGAAAATGAAAAGAGAACGGGAAAAGGGAATCGGAAGCGGATTGAGGAGAGAGAAACGCGATGGGTGGATACTATGCAAATCCGGAACCCTCACTCTACTCTCTCTTAACCTCTCCCCCCTCTCAATCCTTTACCTCTTTCCCTCCCTCGCTCTTCTCCCTCCCCATTCCCTCTTTCTCTCTCACAAGATTGAACGTCGGAGATGCGAATGGAAAAGGTCAGAGGATAGAAGAAAGAAGGAAGAAGAAGACTGAGTATCTCATTTTACGGGAAGAGAGAATAATAGATGAAGAAAAGGAAGGACGGATGTACAAGATGCATATTGTTGGTCTCCATCGAATAGACCAAAGCGAGAGAATATGCGAAAATGAGAGAGCAAAAGACGAGAGAGAGTGGAGATTTGAGAGACGCAGATACCGTGGAGATAATAGAGTACGGATAATAAAAAAGAGTAAAAGAGAATAAAAATGGTGATCGCGACTGAAAAAGAATAATAGAAAGTAAAATAAAGGTAGCCGCTGATCGTCTTGAGATCTCTGAAAGGCTGAAAAGTGAAAGATAGGAAAGAAGGATGGAAAACCATGCATGAACGGTACTGAGGGTGCACAGGGTTACAACAACCTTTTTAATAGAACAACAAAACACAACAAAAACAAGAAAGAAAACAAAACAATAACAAAAAAGTTAAAAGTAAAAAAACAAGAAAGTTAAAAACAACACAAAAGAGAATAAACAACAAAAACAAACAATTGAGAAGCAAACGAGTTATGCTAGAGTAGTAGTAGGGGTTATCGAGTACCTATGGATTAATCAACAATTTCCGGAATGGAGTAAAATAGTCAGTAATAATATTTCAAAACGTCCCGGTAAGGCTGACAATTGAAAAAAGATAGCAAAACTACGTCTAAAATGGACTCGATAAAATAAAACTAGAGGGTAAGTGGGGCTATGTTATTCACCGGAAAAAGACTAACTACAAAATTAGCCTAGCGAGTAAAAGAGAATTGTGAATCAAACAATCAATCGAAAACGGTGAAGCGCTGGTAGTTACATTGTTATAGTTAGTTAGCAAATGAGCAAACAAAAGCAAGCCTAGATTACTCAGCGAGTATGTACATCTACCTAAAATATCATAATGACAACGAAAAATCCTAAAATGTTCTAAAATATGAGTAGCTAACAAACAGCTCATTAAACTTACGAAAGCTTAGCGATCCTTTAGTAGCATAGCAAGAAAACTAGTCCATGTGAGTAAACCTAAAACTTCTCAAACTCTGAAACAGCCTAATAATAGAAAGAAAAACCGTGTCGGTTGGAAAGAAAACAACAAAACAATAGGCTTGAAGCCATGAAGCTATTTAATAGATTAACGCTAGATAATAAGCACAGGATTGGAAGACGGTCAACTTATTCTACATTGCATGTACATAGCTTATAGCTGATCATTAAGAGGGAAGCGCTGACGTTGGAAATGAGGGGTTAGGAGGGAAAAGACAACATCGTCAGCAGACATTACGGTAGTCGAAGCGTTGCATTTCCTAAAAGGTGGTTGTTAGATCAAAATTGGTAGATGGTCAACTATCAAATCTAGTTTTAAATGCGTATAGTAAGAGAAGCACATGAAGGTTATACACAGTGACGAGAAGCTCAAGCACGCACATCATAAAAGTGACATTGCTTTAGACTAGAGTAGAACACAGAAGCATGCATGACTATACGCGACACATATAAGCATCTGGAAGATTACAGTATTCTAACAATAAGGCACACACTCCTTACTTACAATTCGAGACAGGTTCATGCGGACATGTAGACGAACAACGTAAAACGAGTGATCTGGCAGTATGATATGACAATCTCATCATGTGCAACTTAAAAGATGCGAATGCAAACCAAATCTAATTAGTATACTTCAGAAAGACAGACGCACACAGCACACCAGCCAACTCACACCAGAAGTAGACGCCGTCGTCTTTGAACTCCTTGAGTGCCTTGCACATGCAATCGTCGTGGGAGTGTTTAGAGTCTCCCGAGACTGCGAAGAACGCATCCTGCAAAGAGTCAACTACTACTTTGATCATTCGCCATCGACCAATAGATTGGTAACCCGCCTCACTGAACATTATTGAAGGCGATGAAACTTCTAACATGCATTCTTGTCGTTTGATGGGCTAGCCAAGTTTGAACATTACTTATCCATAGGCTGCCTTGGCAAACATTATTGTGGAAGGCAAAATGTTGATATCAAATATCAACGAATAGAGATAACCGAGTGATTATCTGTAAAAGAGCCATGCACAAGATACCGTACTATCCTACCGTACCTTGAACTTCTCCTCGTCCTCCTCCAGGAAGTGTATGTATAAGTCGAGGTCGATGTCCTCCATCAGTTCCCCCTCGTTCACTATGTGAAGACTGCAAAAACGAAGTTACTAGAATAGATAGAATGAGACAAATGCCGTAAAAAAGAAAGAATAAACAGAAGAAATTAAAAGATAAATAGCAAAAGAGTCGGACTCATTGCACCACTCATCCATCAGTATGTCGACACTCTTCGTGCGCCGTAGGGACCAACTCTGCTGCTCTGCCACTTCGACCATTCTACAATCGAAATTAGCGTTGGCAAACCGGTTCTTCTTTTTGGCCCTTTTTGAGTGTTATGCTTCACGATAGAGTACTTGTTATACCGTCAAGCTAGTAAATTGTGGGCCGTGTTTGAAACACTTGAAACAAGGCCATATCTCGGCTGGGAAAGGTCGTACAAAGTTCTGGTTGGAATTTTTGGAATTCTCAGGACAAAATCTACCTGTGTATCAAGTTTGGTGATGATTAGACAACTCTAAACCGGTTAAAACGGCTTTTATATATCTTGACTGAATGAAA
>LS878699.1:0-103825 GCA_900490955.1 Micoletzkya japonica | reverse complement strand
ATTAGACAACTCTAAACCGGTTAAAACGGCTTTTATATATCTTGACTGAATGAAATTCTCGCTATCCCTGTTCGAACCTCTCCAATGCCACATTTTTACGTTGTAACGGTCTTTAAACTTGATGAATCATTACCAAACTTGATACACAAATATATCTCGTCCTGAGGATTCCAAAAAATCCAACCAGAACTCTGTACGACCTTTCCCAGCCGAGATATGGCCTTGTTTCAAGTGTTTCAAACACGGCCCACAATTTACTAGCTTAACGGTACCTTGTATTCTTGCATACAATGGTGAAATCTACCCCAGGAAAATGATCCGGTTTGCCAACCCTAATCGAAATCATCGAATAACTTCTATTTATGGCGATGGAACTAATGAAAGCTAATTGTAAGCGGCAAAGATTAATCAGCACCCCACCGTACCCCTCACCTCCTTCTATCGTTTCCGTGAGCACTCGGGTACCTCTTCCTCCTCCTCTCATCCATTACAGTCAACTCTTCGCGGCGTTCACTTTTCGCTGTAAAAAAACGACCGGGGTTTTCTTGTATTTTATTATTTTTACATACTTTTCCGTAATAGAAACAGCTAAAGATGATTCAATAATTCGATGAATAAAAATCTTACGTATCTGCGGAGCGGGCCATGATATGGCCTTGAGTGGGTCGAAAACGAAGAGAAAGTGGTCGAGGGAATCGTCTACCAACGACAGAAGCCACGTGCTTACTTTGCTGCAATCGGTACAGTCCTTATAGTCGTCTTTTACCCCTTTTACAAACCGCATAAATTGGCATAGAGGTTCATGTGCTTTGATTGACAAACGACTCTTTCCAGAACTATTTCAAGCACTAGCTAAACAACCTCGGAAAGCGAACGGATAAAACGCGGTTGCTCTGCAAAGCCTAAAGCGTATCATCATCATACCGTTCGTAGAAGACTTCATGAATGAGAATGTGTATGTCATACGAGTCCCTCAGGTGCTCTGCTATGCACATTCCCGTCGGCTCGAAGTGCACATCTGCAAGGGCGGAGCATCGTAGTCATCGTTTGACGTAAACTATTTGATCACGAGGGCACCCAATCAGTGTTTTCCCTAGCAAAGAGCAACTCAACGTACACCAAAGTGCCCTTATCCAATGTATTTCAATGGCGATTTCACACTCTACCGCCGCCTACAATGCGCCTCCACACGTGAGATGCAGTCAAGCGCATCGGCTTATGACCCTCCCCTCCCCTTCCCCCCCACCCCCTACCCTCTCACCTCTCCCTCGTCTAGCTTCTCCCTCCCCTACTATTATATTATTAGTACCTTGAGACACCCCCTCTACAATGAGTTGGTGCAATAAGAACAAGGAGAGGAATGAGCAATGAACCCTAAGGGGGATAATGAAACAATGACCGACGCACGCTTGACGCAACAAGAGTACGCAATGCAGTTGTGAAAGGTGTGTGAACGCTGTACTAGGATACATTCGTAACACAAGGTGAACCGTAAATTCGAAAAATACTGGATTCGATCATTCTGCTACAGGAAAGTATGAGAATGTCTTAGTTCTAAACTGACCTTTCAGAAAGCCTTCCCCAATCGCAAACTGAAGTACATGCGCCCCGCACAGCCAAGCCAACGCTGTTCATTCTCCCCCGGGGACCAGAATGGGCCCGCCATCCCCCCTCCTCTTCCTCCTTCTCTTCCACAGCACACTCATCCCCTCTCAGACCATAACTCGAACTCGCGTTTCCGCACGTTTCACACTAACTACGCGTACAAGAAAAATCGGGAAAGGCGCTATGAAAATAGATTATATCTCGTGCTTTGTCAGATACAACAACTAATTGAGACATACTCAAAGACATTAGAATAATACACAAAGAAATAAAGGAAGAGAGAAAACGACCCGCCAAACTCTCCAAGCAAACAAGCGGATGCGACGTTGTGTTTCGACCGATAAGAAAGTAAAAGGAAATGACTCACGCGCACCGCAAAAAGCGAGATTCTCTCGTTCAGGATCGTTCAATGGTTGGAGAAACTATTAGTTTCAAAATTTTAATTCTTTAAAAAAGGATGCTGAATCTGAGGACTTGTGGTCGTATTTAAAAGCAGCCTAGTAGAGCTCAAAAGATCAAAGGTCAGCCGACTCTTCATGGCCTCATCTCCCTTCAGTCGTTCGCGTCGTCGTCGCACGCGTTCCCTCCTTCCATAGCGACGTCGGTACGGCTTGGCCTGCTATCGCAAACTGACTACAGTAAGACACGCATCCCCTTTCAAACGCATTCAACGAACGTGCAAGGGATCAACCTATCCCCCCCCCTGATTGCTCTAAAAGAGATGCTAACCAATTTTTAGGTAGGCCTATAATACCTAGAAAATTTCAACTGCCACGCTAATCCACGACTTGGCACATTCGTGCGTCCATTTCTCAAAAAGCCATCAAAGGCCCAGCCTACCGGGGATGGTTCCTCGTCGTTGTAGTAGTTGCAAACCCTCTCGAGGAAGTCACTTCTATTCTTCTCTTCGTACTGAGTCCACGTATCGGCCGATCGCCTTCCCACAGAGACCACGCTCATTCTGAAGCAATTCAAGGGTCATTTTGAGATAGTGGATAAATGAATTAAATTGTGGTCAGGCTCTTATAGCAAATCTACAAGAAAAGTCATTATAAGCCCCACTAAATAGCGCACAGCTATCTCATGCTTTGTGATATATAGGGCAGCTTGAACACAGGAAGAATACTTATCCAGGCAACGAGGATAGTACTGGCATGCCAGTCAACGACTAGACTAGAGAGGGAGGGGAAAAAAGCTCGAGAGAAGAGGGAGAGATAGGGAGAAGGGAGGGGGGAGACTCAAAAGGTTGTGGCATATGTGTGTGATGGCCCTGGGGCGATAAGCGTCCCCCTCAAGCCAGTCCACGCCATTTCTCAGAGAGAGACTTATTTCGACCTATAGAGTTCTCTTTCAGACTCCCTTTCCCGGTCATGTTTCACGCGCTTATTGCTGACGTAAAAGTTCCGCCAGTAAACTCATTCCTACTTTGTCTGGACTCTCTTCACATCGCTTCGCTCTCTCGCCGAAACTAGAAATTATGGTAACTGACGGAACGCTTTCATCAATTATAACAGGCCATGTCCACAAAACATTAAAACCGCCATGAAAGGAGTCAAACAGGCTCGGATAGAAAGAGGTTACGGTATGGGATTACGGTAGGCTACCGTATACTTACACTACAACAGCACTGCACTGGACAAATCGCTTTACACCGTACCACAACAACAATCGACAACAGTATATCACAGTGATTCTACAGTACCCTTGGATGACCTGACTATACCAATCCATGATAATATCTATAGCAATACTTGACAATCTCATGCAAATATAATGTTATACACTGTACACGACAAGCTAATCTCATGTATCAACCAACCCTCATTGTTAGCCTGAATCTAGTAATACTATGTAGTGCAGAGTAGTCAGAGAGTGCCAGTGACAATGGTGAGCTTTGAGCTACGAATAATGGTGACGACTCTCTGAGAGAGAATAGGAAGGGAGGGAGAGAGACCCCGCAGGCATCCATAGTCAGCGGCATAATAAAGGTGCGCGACTTGGGGGAATGTTGGGGAAGGGAAAAGAGAAGAGGAGGGAGGTATTCACTAGTTATGAATGGCTTAGAGGGGAGAGAGATAGGAGGGAGAGGGGATGAGGGGGGGGGGGAGAGTGGTCACTCCACTATACAACACACTCCATTTGGAAAATCATTCATAATCCCAGCTGACTGTTATAAAAGTATCGTGAACCCTAATTGAACCTGGTCTGGCCACTACTAAACTATGGCCAAGGGGGACAGACAACAACACACCAAATGATGGCTAATTCCCGACCGGGTGGCCAGCTATACCGTATGCATTTCGAGAACTACCGTACCCCAAGAGATTCCGGTCAGGAGTCGGCGATGATTCGAAAGAGAAGAAGGGAGAGGAGGAGGGAAGACTCGATTAGTACTGTAGGGAGCAGGCGAGAGAAGAGAAGAGACAAGACGAAGAAACCACTGAAAAGAGTATCTCATTATTCCTCCTTCCGCTTACTGCATTCTTTCCCTCACTAGATTCTCGGGTCTTTTCAATGGCTCCCCTTACCCTACACAACGTTACAAAACTACAGGCTCAATATTGGTTGACTTATGGAGCAAGACCAAAAACATGACCCCCACGCCAAAGAACATTACTTTTCCATACATAAAATTTGCCTAATCAATCTGACGAACCAAGTTTTCATTTTCGTTTCGTAGCATGGAAAGCAAAACAAGTCTCGTCTAGAACTAACTAACTAACCCTTCTCTTCCCCATCTCGCAACCCATTCCCCCTCATCCCCCCCTTCTACACAGATTGTTTCGCAATAACAACAACCCCTCCGGAATGCCTTTTCCCCATGTCCATAGTGGAAGAGAAGAGAGGGAAAGGGGAGGAAGGAGGAGAGAGATAAGGGAAAGAGGAGAGAGGCAGAGAAAGAGAGACGAGGGAAATGATGGGAGGGAAAGGGGAGAGACCAGCAAAGCCTGATTAGTTGTGTCATGGAACGGAGAGAATAGAGAGGGAATAGGGGGGACAGGGGATTCTTATAGGAACTGCAAGGAAAATACGCACCCGGCATATAAATAATAATGAACTAAGGATATGTATGACTAGGGCCACAAATAATATTATTAACATTAAACGGCAATGTAGGCATAACTTTGGAATCGTATTGAAAAGCTTAACTAATCGGGGTTAAGCGGTGTGCAACTGAAAGAGAATAGTAAGGGGAGATGGGGGGACGGAAAGGAAGGGAAGGAAAAGGGGAGAGGAGGGGGAGGATTGGCAGTAGAGACTAATGCATACGACGAAGAAGAACAAGGAGCGGATACAGGGGAATCAGGGAATGAACGAGATTATAGCCATTCGATGTCGATGAGGGTTAGTGGAGAGACTAAAGTATAGTCTTTCTAGGTACGGCAATCTACTGGAACCTGCTTCGCTGTGAAAAAGTCGAAAAGACAATCATGTCATGGATATTATAGGTAGGGATGAGCAAACAATGCATCCCTATAATATCCATGACATGATCTTCCCGGTCCCTCCTACCTACCCATATAGCTCTGATGGCAAATAGATAAAGGATTGTGGATTTGCTAGAATGCAAATTAGATGGAACGAGAGGGGGACGGACAGACCGACAGAATGACACGGACATTTAAGGGAGGGGGAAGTTGAGAGAGGGAGATAAATTAGGAAAGAGCGAGAGAGAAGTAAATAGCCTTGTAGACGACTGTACTCCCCCTCGTCCACTCTCACGTTCTCTCACTTATTTGCCTACGGGCTTTTGCGCTCCCTCCCAATCGCCTCCTTCTCTCTCTGCATTCTCCCTCGCTTTCCCTCTCTCTATCCCATTCCCCCTTCCCTTCCCTCCGAGGGGGTTCACATGAAGCAGTGAGTCTCCAGTGTCCCCCACTCTCCCTTCCGCCCTCTTCTCTTCTCTTCTCTTCTCCTTTCTCGTCCCTCTCAATCCCCTTCTATTTGCAAAGCAACACATATACGTCGTCGACCACTTACAATTAGCGGAAGAAATGAGACGGGAACTCCTTTATGAAAAAATCATAGAGGGAAAGCTAATAAGCTATACATCTACAGTCCTCTCAGCCATAGGCATGCGCAATTTTGCCTGGTCGAGTTCAGCAGTAAGCTAACCATGCTTCAAATCCCTTCTACAGGAAACTACGCCAAAACGGTAGCTTCAATCGTGTATATCTATGCCCGCCTATAAGCCAAAGACAGAGAAAGTCCAAGTATAGCAATAGTAGCTATTCCAACGCACAAGTCACTAGTTCCTATGAGACAGGTGCAATAGGAAGCACTGCATTAGTATGCATCTCATTGCCCTCTCTCTTTCGAATTCCCGCTCTTTCGTTCCAGCTTATAGAAGCCTCCCTAGTAAATCGTGCCTGTTCATCGTTCTTTGTAGTTTGTAGTCTGATCCCCGGGATCACGTCGTTCTCTTGTGCAGCATATCCCGTTCAAAGTGTTCAGCCGTCATCGATCCGAGAAGACGTTCGCAGTTCGGGTTGAAGACCTGCAAGGAAGGAAGGTAGACTGGGGAAGGGAGAGGACGACACGGGATGGCATTACCACATCATCATTCCAAGCTTCCTTACACAACTAGAGAATATCAAAAGCAGCTATCCTTATACGTGTTTGACACTGTGACTATCAAGTGCAGGCACACATCCCAGCGTCCGATCGGACAACCGCTCCCATCTATGTAGGTTCTGATGCTTCAAGCTGACGATTGCGCCTCAGGCTAGCGAAACTATAAGATCATACGGCATTGCAGCCTTACATCAGGGAGTATTCACGTGAAACAATAATACGTCGACTATGGCGTAAAGTTGGTAAACTGAGCAATATCCCAAAAGCAGAGCCGCCTACCGAATAAGCGGAGACCTCTCCGGCCCTTCGAGATCCGAGACCGAGACACAGGGCTGTGAGGGAGGAGAAGACGAAGAACACCGCACCGAATTCGCACCTGCAATATATTAATAAAGTTATTGATTATTCATATTTCTATCGTCTTTCTTTCCATATACCTTTCACGTGATTTCGCATAAAATTAGGCAGATAGATGTTTGGTAGTGTAAAAACCCTAACTTTAGTTAACAAAGGACACAATTTTAGGACAAAAGTGCATTTCGGGTGCGCTAGTAGCATCGGCTAAGGAGATAAGAGGGGACCGTGAGGCGTACCAAACGAAGTAAGCTTGGCCAATGGCGTAGAGGGCAAGCGAGGCGAGGAGGGTGGGACCGGGATGGGAATCGTATGATGAACGCCACATTCTGCAGAAATAGAGTGCGCCTAACGAATACCACAACTCGATCTACGAGAGAGCGGAGAAGAATGAAGAGAAACAGATATGGAGAGTACAAAAAAATATTCGCTCTACTGAAAAATCTCCCTTCCAGGCTACTTTTCGCAAATTGTAAAGGTAATACAGAAAGCATTTCTCACCCCTTAATTGAATGCCGTTCAGTTAGGAAAGAAAAAAAAGAATAGAAACCTGAAAGGGATGCAATCGAGAGGATCGAGAGCGTCCAGTACAGAGTAGGCCACGGCTATCCACGGACGGGAGGCCTCCGATCGGTCCACCTCATCATTTTAGTGAAAAAGATGGCTAAAGTATTTTAGCTGGCAAAGCAATGGACAAAAAAAATCGCCTTATCTAGAATACTAGATAAACAAAAAGTTAAAATATACCGTAGGAGGAGCTGCAGCCGGCCGTGCAGCCTCCATTCTCGCCTGCTCTTCCCTCTTCCGCTGTCGATACCGTTCCAGTTCCTCTCTCGTCTTGTCCATGGCTCAATCTCAATAAGCATCAATAAACGTCGTCGGAAAAGGCTAGAAATAGGCTGAGTGAGTAAAGCGAGTGAGGAACGGCTTAAGCGGCGAGGTGGCAGGAAATATGCAATGAACGAGGGGGGGAGGGGACGGGAAACGAGGGACAACGAGTGCAGAAACTACAACGAGCGAAGGAAGGCAGGGGAAGGGGTGGAAACGAAAATAAAGAGAAGAGAAATGAGCGAACCGAGAGTCGCATTGTTGTGGTTGGATGAGACTCTCAGAATTGACGAGTGAGCGGAGGAGAGAACTGGACTTAGAAGTGGAATCAATAAGAGCGAGAGATGCGACTGAGGCCACGACTTATGAGACACAGGACGCAACACGAAACTACACTCGAAGCAGATATGCTTCTTCTCGTTAGCGAACTAGGATAGACAGCACAGACAACTTCTAGACAACATTAGTTGAACCCTCCTCGAAGGTGTGCGTTCCAATACAACCTACCGTAACTCGCGTGTTCACACGCACGCGCTATTGCCAACTGAACTTATGTTGCCAGAGGGTGTAAATACACCAGCCAATGCATATACAGAGGGATTATAAGCATTTGAGAGTGCTCCGAACGAAAAGGAACAACGAAGCATCTCGTGAGGAAACATGAGTACAACTATTAAAGCGATTACTAGCTCGTTGGCTAGTATACCACCCAAGTGTATTATTACCAATGTTACCTACCCAGTATGAAATTTACACTAACATTTAAGCTCCTGAACTTCAAACACCGTGCAAAAGAGACCAACCTGGCATGGACGAGAACCGTCGTGTGACGCACACAAATCGGCCTATTGTCATCATGGGTTGCACAGTATTCGTTAGAAGCAATTACAGTACACCCTCAACGCCCTTCAACGATCCACCAACACACCGACGCAGTTCCCACCCGCTATCGTTACAGTATCCTGTCTTCCCAGCACATTACAGTACCCACCCAGTCCAAGATACTGCTACAGTACCCGGCTACATTCCGATCAAACTACAGTAGCTCTCCGATCGATACGGCATCGATTTCTCTCGTGTACACAACAAATAGCAAAATGCTTTATCAGGGTCAAAACAGGTAGGGTCAGGGTTCCATCCGGAACCCCGACAGTTCCCTCGAGAAGAAGGAACAATAAGCCGCCACCCATCGGCGACCACCGCACCTGCAAACACTGTTCACTCACTACCCCTTTTTCAATTTCCACACCATTTTTTCATACCTTTTTCATACTCCTACTATTCTACAAGCCTATGCGCGCCTTCCTAAGCCAATTGAATAAAATGATTTACCTTCCGATTCCTCTCGTCGATCCCGTTGCCCCGATTCGCGGCCTAAATCAAGGTATCTTTCTCAAAGCTGCATATTCACTCTAGACTAGATGGCTACAGTAACCAGAAATCTACAGTAACCAACAAAGAACCACTCACTCTGAACGAGCCTCGGCGGTCGCCGTAGAGACCAGCCTCGTCCGGGTTCGACATCGGATCTCAAAATGGCAGATAATTAGGCCAAACAGGGGGTTAGGGAATACGAGCGACTTACGAGGGGGGCTCCACTTCTGGCGCAACGCCTGGATCCCTTCGGGCTCCCCATCCGCACGACCTCGCGAAGCCCCGTATACCTTCAAAGATCATACTTTTGGACGAAATAAAAGTGAAAAAATGAGCAAAATAATGAATAAAAAGTACAACAATTGTTTCGTTCCGGCACGACTCGAGGTAGATCACCCTCCAGCACTCAATTCCCCATTAGACCCTTCCCGCCAT
The DNA here is from genome assembly GCA_900490955.1 of Micoletzkya japonica. Classification (NCBI taxonomy): domain Eukaryota; kingdom Metazoa; phylum Nematoda; class Chromadorea; order Rhabditida; family Diplogasteridae; genus Micoletzkya; species Micoletzkya japonica. The sequence continues at coordinate 94,654 of LS878699.1, read as the reverse complement.
ACGTGTCGATCTACTCCCTGCTGCCGGCTGGTTGCCACGGTGTCCCATGGCACACGACAACTGAGATAAACGGATTAGAGGGGATTAAGGAAATGGAAAATAATACATATATAACAAAGGAAAACTGCCCTTTTCGGTGAAGATGCCGTTGACGAGCCGCCGAGGGAGACGGGTCTGCAAGCAGAGATTGGTATGCAGAAGGAATAGAGCAAGACTTTCGACCCCCCCCCTTCCGTCAGAATCGCAAGTCAGTCAGCGCGTTTGGAACGAACCTGAGCAAACCATCCCCCCGACCGATGGCAGAGCTAGAACGGAGATGGAGCTGAACTCGTGATAGCGAAATGCTCAGGGAGGGGTGAAAACCGCGGTACGACGAAGAACCGGACAAGAGGACACACATCATGCACATGCACTACTGACAGGCAACCGCGCGCGAGAAACACAGACGTGCAGAATGAAAAGAAAGGTCCGTGAGAAAGTAATGGAAATTTCTCGAAGACCGGCCATGTCGACGTTTGATACGGTAGAATTAGCGTAAACTGGTAAAGTTGTGTGCGAGGTGTATGAAATTCATACTGTAACTTCATACTGTAATTTTTTTGAAAGACGTGTAAAATATGATCATTTTTTTTCGTTTTTCATAGTATTTCTTTGTCGCCGACGAGCAATGGTACGTGTGACATTCATAAATAACGTCGTGGCTGCTTGGTCTTCTTCTTCTCTCCTTTGTCCTCGTTTTACACTTCTTTCGGAAGCTTTCGCCTTTTAGAGATGAAGACAGCTCGGTCCTCAAAAAAAACTGGAAAACATTCTAAATAATTCACGCGTTTGGAATTCTTGGAGGGATTTGGTAACTGCGCAGAAAGAATCGATAAGATAGGAAGCTGTCGATAAGAATCGTGAACAAAGCTGAAAACGCTTGCTATCTCCAGGATCATGACGTCCCTGTCTCGATAAAAGAAAGGCCAAATTCACACATCACTGCTACACGCATAATACACATTTATTGATCGAACACGATTGAATCAGGGGAATAAGATTGTAAGTAAGGATTTTTACATGAACAAAGGTTAATTAGCACAGAATTTTCCATAAATACAAAAGCGAGTAACAGAAAGGGCACAGAAAGAGCAGCTAATATTATCAATCGATAAAAGGGGACGGAGCATCTCATTCCTCGTCGCTGTCGCTGAGTCGCAGTTCTTCAGCCGTCTAAAATTCAAATCTTGTTCTTCCCGCCAAATCGGCGATTTGAAAAAAAAACTCGTCCACTCACCTTGAGAGCCCTGCGCTTGCGGCTGGCCAGTTGACGTTGTTCTGCAAAGAACGTTTTTCATGAATACCCATTGTGATGTTATACCAGCGATGAGAAGTAAATAATCGTCTAATCCGCAAGATGTGAAAGACTTTTCGTATTGAGATTGCATTCATATCAACCAGTAAGCATCTATCCCCCCTACCCTTCCCTTCCACAGTCCCTCCCCACTCACTCTGCAACTGCCACTTCTTCTCCACAGCCTTCTTCAGATCAGCGGTTCCCGCCTTCACAAACAACTTGTCTCGAACGACAACTTTGGACGTTCCCACGAGGTGCATCGCTAAACAGCGTAACCTCTTTTAGTTATACTTTCCTTATTTTATATCGTTCATCTATACAGCATAGAGGCTATACTTATGGTCTCAATTCATAAGGGGTGCATGATTAAACTACTGTATCCCGCAATGGTTAACAATGGTCTTACATCCCCCGGGAGAGTTGGCGTATTCGGGTTGTTCTCCCAGCCATCCCCTCACGGGCTTGATTCGGGTACGAGTCGACCGACGGACTCCCGGGGAATTGGAGGGAAGAACTGAAGGAACGACAGATAAGTATTACGTCATTAAGCTTTTCCAAATGCTAAAGTAAGCAAAGTCTCTCGCTTAGCTTACTTTAGCATTTGGAAAAGCTCGACATCTAGCCTACGAGTCTATCGGCGGACTCCGGGGAATACCCCAATCTCAAACACTAACTGAGCTTCCTCGGTGCGAGAACCCTCTCACTGTCGTCGTCATCTCCCGTGATGATATCCGTCTGTGAATCCTCGGCCTCCACCACGTTCTCATCAGATCGAGTGGTCACTGCAGGACACAATTATACATAGGCGCGATTGTCCGATCGGCCGTTAGCAGGTTGGCGGCACCAGAGAATATTAGTGCAAGACGCTTGTAAGGATGACTGCATTTACTTTTCCCTAATCAAAAAAATGTTCGGAAAATGTTCGGACAACACTAGGCCATGTACGGACGCGAATCGTCAATATCTTCCGTCAACTAGTCCTCCCCAACCCAATCTCCCTCCTCCCCCTCCAACCCATCCATACCATTATCAACCGTCGTTCCCTCCCCCTCCTCCATTCCCTCCTCTTCCGTCTCCTCCATTCCCTCTTCCTCTTCCTCCCTTCCAATCAATGATTCGTCCTCAGTTGTCTCCTCCCAGTGAGTTCTTCGTCGTCTCGACGTCTCTATTCCCGGAGTATCCGTTGAGAAGAGATCCGGGTCGAGGGCCTTCAGTGACTTGCCTGCATTAGTTCAATCAGTTATGTGATCCCTAATCCGAGCCTTCTATTTTGACACTAATACACTATAATATGCAATGCACAGTTATTCGTCCTATTCTTCAAACAATCTCAAGTTTATTTGTTTAGGTTATATAAAAACATGATCAACATTAATTTTTCAAACTTCGTACCTCCCCTCCAGGCGGGGGTCTTGTCAATGGGATGCTGGCGAAGACGCGAAGAAGGCGGAGTGGAGAATGCAGCCTGAAAGAGGGGAGCAATCGATCGATGAGAGGGGATGTAGAAGGAAAGGTACGGTAGCATGGGTATTACGGTAGACTAGACTATAGGTATACTGTAAGGAGGTACCACTGAGGCAACCACAGGCGAACTGGCTTGAGTCGGGTGGTCGTGTACCTGTAATGCGATGTCCAATTTTGGTAGCCTGCGATAGTTCCGAGATCAAACTACAGACTACAGTACCCTCCTACCGTAACCCCCCATTGGCTACCGTACCTGTGAAACAGCAGTGGCTGAAGTGCCCACGGAAGGAGGGAGAGAAGGCGCGTCGAAGAGCTACAATTTACAGAGATCAGCCACAGCTTATCCGCCTGTCTGATACACAGCGTGCACTGTCCTATGTTGTAGCGAAAATAGCCAAATTTTTTAATTTTTGATCTAACATGCACATCAAGAGGGGTTTGGCACGTTGCCAACCTCACGGAAAAGTGCAAAATAGTTTGCCAAAAGTGGAAGTTTTGAGTAATTTCTATAATTTTTACTTTTTCAAGCTTATAATATTCCTCGCTATCGACTAAGTATCCTGTAAAATTTATTGGAGTCGCGTTTAAGCGTTTTGAATATCACTAAGATTACCGTACGTCAATGCAAATTAGGATTGGAAATTACTACAGGTGTGCACGCTGTGTGATAGGTCTCATGGCATTTTGCCAAATTCCGTATGCAAATAACCATTGATTAGTCTAATTTCTATTAGTCTAATTCCTATGAAAAGTTGCCATGATAAGAGAGACTGCTTCATTAGCATACGATTTTTTGAATGTACAGTAAGAACAAATATGTTTACTGCTCTCACGCGCATCAGTCACCTCCAAGGTGCTTGAATACGCTGTGATCAGGGATTAAAGATCAAAGACCAATGTGCCTACCGTATTCGATTCGGACGTGTGCGAAGCGACTGCAGAAACGATGCTCAGGCGGGGATCTGAAGAGGGGGAGGATACGGTAGTCTAGAATAAGTCGCCCTCAATTAAACGTTGCATTTTCTCCTCCAAAACTGTCTCCATCCACACCAATACCTATAGCATTATCACATCGTATGACAATTATTGCACAACATGCTAATCTCCTACCGCCTCCTCTTACCAATAGTCATCCTGCGCGTCTGACTCGACAGATCCTCTATATTCTCTGCGGGTAACTGCGATGATATACCCTCACGGACACCTTCCACCTTAAGGGCAAACTACAAACTACGAAGAAAGATATGCTCGGATATTTCACTTGTGATTCGAGAAGCCCCACTCACCTGGGATGCGATCGGTGCATTGAACACGGGGGAGAGCATCTAAACGGACACAGTCTCACTTCTTTCCGTGTACCAAAGATCAAAGTATATTTTTAAGGTCTTTGCATCATGCTATACCGACTCCAGCCCTTACCCCTCAATAACATGCCTCCAACTTACTCCTATTCCCTCGATCTCCATCATCGCATTTCCCCTTTGTCTGGTCGGTTGCGATGGTCCGACCGCTTCTTGTGAGGCCAATAACATGGATTGACGGCGATTGGCGATCTGGAAGGGAAACAAGAGGAATGACTGGGGAAAATATCATAACATAACGATTTGTGGGTATAAAATAGTATCAGCTTCTCCTCACTGTTAATTAGACAGGTGCAATAATCGTAAAATAGCAAGCTGGTGATCAGTAGAGATGCGCATGGGAGTTCTTTTGGTCAATATGTTATGCTTCATTACCTTCGGAGACCAGACGCGTCGCGCTCATGAATCATGTGTGAAACATAGGCATCAAAAGAACTCTCATGCACAACTCTAGTGACCACTCCATCCCCTCCCCCGACTAACCGTATCGACCCTCCGTCCATTCTCCTCATCTCCCTCTTCATCCACCAACAATGTCGGTCTCCATCCCTTCGGTCGCAACGATTCCTTGCGAATCTTCGGCACGATTCCACTCTTCGCCCCGCCCTCCACATCGATCATTTGAGAGCGATCTCAAAAGATCCACTTTATTCGTGTTTTCTTGTTTTGTCAAAACATTGCATTTAATCCATAATTGAATCTCAGAATGTACTATTCCACGCATTTCCCCTTCATCCCCTCAAAAAGAGACTACCGTAACCCACCGGCAGTTTGATGAACAGGAGTACGCGGGCCACTCATCCGCGAGGGACGCGGTGTGGACGGCTGCGCCTTGGCTACCGTAGTTTGCGGACGCGTCGGCGGAAGCGTCGCAGTCGTCGGACGCATCGGCGGCTGCGTCGCGGCTTGGAATCGTTCAGGTGTGCGTACACAAACCTTGTTCTTCGGTTGCGACAGACGGTCCACCGATTCCTGATATCGCACCGTAAGAAAAAATTGTGTGTCTCACTGCCAATTTTACGTTGCTCCTACAGGCTACCGTATACCCACCCACCGCCTAATCATACCGTATCCTCCTCTTCCCTATCTTCATAGTCCCTTCCACCCGAATTCAGATCCTGTACAAGCAACAGAATCTTCATATGCCGTAACCCTTTTCCTATCTACCGAACTCCTCTATCTAACTTTCATCTACCGTACTACATTCAGCAGACCTTTCCCATCTACCGTAACCCATTCTCACCTGTACCCTCTTCGACAGTCCACTAGTGGGCGTCTTGGGTAGCGCTTGTGTCCTTTCGAGGGTCCTCTCCCCATCCCTTCCCTCCTCTTCTCCTTCTCTTTCCTCTTCTTCTTCATCAACTGGTTGTACAAGCTTCGACTGTCCCTCCCTATCCCGAATAGCCCTCGATGCTCTAAAACTACTGTATTCCGTCGTTTCAGTCCGCGATAGCTACAGTAACCCTTACCGTAGCAACCTCCGCGTGCCGGGAGTACGTTCGGGAGTCTTCGCCTCGACAAATTCGGCCGATCCCGAGGTCTGGTTGAGTGAGCGGCGACCGTTGCTAATGTCCGATAGATCCTCCATCAGAATCGAGCCTGCAATTAATACGTTGTGTAACAATGAGGTAGGCATTGTAAGCAAAAAAATATGCATAATTATGAATTCACCCTGGTAGTTAAACAATACAAGTGAATATGAAAAGTCTCACTTCTATCCGAACTAATGCTACTCCTCGCTTGGGGAGTGCGGGACATTGCGTGTCTCTTCGATTCCTGCACGAAAGAACGGGCGGCCGGCGAAGAGGCTTCGCTGATGGAGTACTGTAAGGGAACGAGTAACATAAGGTTAACATTTCAATTAGCATTTCAACATTACGATTTGATACTCAGACGATAAATACGCAAAAGACGCTTAGCTTTCAACCCCTAATAAGGTCCATGGGAAGCGTGCGGGAGTTACCTGAATGGAGGGTCGCTTGAACTTGGAATTGGACGAAGTGGACGAGGAAGGCTTGCGAGCGGGTGTGGAACTGACGAGGGAATATTAATTGTTAAAGAAGAACATTCAACTATTTAGATGCGATACCAATAGCTTCTGTTCAGTGCAGTGGAAAATAAGAAAATTTTTTAATATAGTTTTTTTTTCAAATTTTCATCGCATTCTTCAATCTACGATAATATTAGCTTTTTTCCGAAATGATCATTAAACCCCTCACTTGACCGATTCCATGTGTACGTCACTCGACTCGTTCGCGGCTGCGCTTTCATCTGAATCAATCAATACACAAACGAAGAGTATGGAACCGCAACGCGCAGTTACCGTACCTGCCTGCACATCCATATCCTCGCGTATCGAGTGCATCGTAACGTCGATACGCGAGGATATGGATGTGCAGGCAGGGTACTATTTCGACTGTGAACGTTCCATCTGAACTTTCCATTATATGATCCATGTAAGATGGGAGGGAAAGCTACACAATATGCATAAACGAGGGAAGGTGACGAGTTCCAGAATTCTTTTAATTTCAGAATTCCTTGTATTTTTCCGTCTATTTATCTTGTTATGCACAGTAACCATCTGCGGGTGCCCCTCCTTCAGCAGCAACTTCTTTGTTGATTGTGAATGTTCCATCTGCAAACTAATATTCACCCTCATAGGTGGGCAGACTTGCCAACAATTATTTCAGTTTGGGGCCTACCAGCGTATTCATTGACATTTTGAATAGCCTACCAGCGAGGTTGCCTACCAAACTAAGGTTTTGACAAAATCGGGGGTCTACCACCCGACCATCGGGTCCGTGCCCATGTATGTAAACACTTAATCGATTATTCCCTTCGAGTAGCATTCCATACCATTCCGAGGAGTCTTCTCGACAGTGAAGGTTCCATTATTCGCCTCCTCTCCTCCATTCCTCTCCTTCCCTTCTACCGTACTCTTCCTTCCGACAGTAGACCTTCGTCCCGGATCTGAACGAATGCTTGTATTGATGGGGTTGGATAGCACCACAACAAACTTTTTCCGCGCCGTCGCCTATTGCGGTCGGTCACTAAACTCTGTTAAAACAGTAATTCAGAATTGAGAGATTACCAACCAAGGTTATTTTCCCACTGTCTATCGTGTTGTGTTTACCAGGATCTCCATTCTTGAAGAAGGATATTCATTTTTTTTCAATAATGCAACTACCATCCCGAGATATCTTTGGAAGACAAGCATGCAACTGCTATTGAGAAAAAAGCTCTATTACTGTAGACTACGACGACTTGGAGATTGCGCTAATATTGATAATATTTGACTGACTGGGGGCGCGTGCAGCGAAAAGATCCGAGGTTCGTAGGTCGATCGAGGCTTCCGCTGTCGTGGTCTGAATGGTGAAGGTGGACATGGGTGATACCATAGACGATTGGCTACCACAACTACCTAGAAACTTTTAAACTGTTTCCGAATTGGCTGAAAATGATTATTTGCAGTTAACTTGTAGTCGAGATTGCCAGAGATAGGAATAGGGCCGACTTTCAATCACGTAAAAAACAAGAATACTGACATTGATTGGGTCCGTCGACTTTCTTGTATCGATGTCCACGTTCACCTGGACCGAACGGCGCGACTTCGGAGTGGCCTTAAGAGATCAAACTACAAACTACACTCCAGGATTCTCTTTCTGACGCCTGTCCCCGACTATGGTTCATACTTCTAAAAGTCGCCTGGACATGCAAAAAAGGAATATGTGGAAAGTGGCATGAGTACCCTACTACACTCTAGTTTGCTCTCCAATCAATACTAGATTCTACGTACTCTAGACGACGTCTCAATGGCCGACAATTCTCCGGCCTGGAATCGCTCCTCGAAGGAGGTTCTGCCCACACCCGGTACCTCAAATATCACAACTCATACAGACTCTAACGTCTTCCTATTCAGTTAGCAGCACAATTAGAAACTTTTCTAAACGAATATCTCAATGTGAATGGTGGAAGTGGTGTCTAGTACACCAATTACAATACCCGTGCCACCCCGTACCTTGGGAGTCGAATGCCGTACGCGCGAGAAGCTTTCATGCCCGGGAGGCGCGGTGGGCGTAGACGCGTCGCTTACCCGATCCGTTGCGGCTACCGTACTCTTCGCACTCGTTGTCTTGCCACCATCTTCTGTAAGTATTCAGTCCCTTATAATGATAACTTTTCTATATGAGAAGAGATAAATATTCGGACATAAAATTGAAATGCTCAACTCTGTGCTGCCGTCTTCTGAGACAGGCGAATCATCTTACAATTAGACATGAAATAAAAAGTAAAATACAAACGTCTTTCAGCAAGAGGTGTAAGCATATCCTTCTCCTCCTTTTGGTCATTATTCTCTTTGTCTGATACTTCTGCAAATAGCTCACTCACAATAGCCTCTTTGCTTTCAGCTAAAGATTGATATAGTAGAAATAGCAACTACACGTTTATTCAGCAAACTCCGCTTACCATCAGCTGTGTCGATGTCCGAAATCTCCAATTCAACTCTTATTTGTGGAATGTCCGGAATAGGCTGTTTCGGGTTGTATCCAAGTCGGTTCAGAGCCTGAATGAGTAAAACATGTCGTCATGATAAACGTACATAAATTTGATTATTACTGGTATAAAGTACTAAAAAAGTTAAAGTACTAAAACATACATCTCGCTCAGCCTTCTGCCTTGCGGCGACCAATTCCATAATTGGGACTTCGTACTCCTCGTCCATTTGCGAGTCAGGATTCCTTAACATAATCAGACTCTCATTCTCCCTCTCTGCTCCCTTCGCGTGCGGTTCGCTCTCTCATTTGTCTCTCCACCAAGAGCCTTCCCGCGAAGTTTCAACCAAGGATAAGAAGGAAGAATCCTCCCCTCTGAAGACTTGGCGTACGAGGGGAGTATGCGCCAATCGAGGATCAAGAGTCTACTCAAGATTCATCGTCACCTCGGACTGAGTGGGTTTATTTGAAGAAGATTTGAAGTTCCTAACCTCTCCTATATATATCAAATGCCCCTCCTTTGAACCCCAATCCACTGATAATCCTGATAAAGGTGTAAAACTGTAAAAGCTGTAAGATATAGGAGAGAGGCGGTAGATAAACGTACGTGGATGCAATGGACGTATCATTGAGGACTGAGTTGTCGCGAAAGATTCCTCGTGCTTGCTCTTCTTGAATGGGGTGGATGAAACGCTGTAAAAGGGCAGTTTAAGAGTTCTTTCTATTTCTATGATTAATTCTAAGGAAGTTTAGAAAAGAGCACAGAACTAGGAAGATTTTCAGATGGGATGATAATGAATTGTTTATGAGATCAAGGCAAACGAACCCGACCCCGACGGGGGTACCACTTCAGCTGTGTTGATGCCACTGCTTGGGTCGGCGGCATTCTGTACATCAACATTAATTCTATCGTAAGCAGCAAGAGTACAGAAGTCCGAATAAGACAAATACATTGAGACAATAATATTCAGGAAATATGAAGGAATCTTGCGTAAGAGAGAATGCATAGTGTTTCTACGACGTGATTCAAGCAAACGCTACAGAAGAAAGAAAAAATATCCACAATGAATGCGAGGGTTTTTTTGCTTTTAATTACTACGGAAAAATAGCGGCAAAATAATCAAGATTTGAATTCCCTCCTTGAGCGTCTAATCGGACGGTGTACTGTAGTTCAGCCAGTCACATTATCGTGACGAATAAAAACGGCAGATAAAACACAAACCATTCGAGGGCAGGGAAGCAATAAGAATGAAAGAACCATACTAAAAGAAAGAACATTCGCTAAAATGAGAAATACATGATCGAGTTTCATATGCTATCATATAATATTCACTTGTTAATTTTTAGATGAGAAAGTTCGACTTTGATAAACTCTCTATAAAACACAAACAGCATCACCAAATAAGAGAAGAATTCATTGATTAGCAATCAGGAAAAAATACAATAAAAAATAAAAGTGTTCCGCAATGATTGGTTGAATATAAGCTACGGTGTTTATCACCACAGTAATTCAAATGTTAGAGTACAGTACTCCACTATTTTCCTTAGTTTGTTTTTGCGTCCTTTTGTCTGTTCTGTATTTTCTACATCTGCTTCCTTTTGGAAGATTTGTTTTGAGAAATGGAACTGCGATGTGGAACTTTATCAGATCACACTATATCGTAAAGATTCGCTAGCTAAATTAGATCGTGAACGAAACAACGAAGGTCCGTTTCGTAATAACATGTTTCATCGAAGGTCCTCTTGAACAGCTCACAGCCATACCATCCTGCCTGAAGACAAGACAAGTAATAATTATGAGATCAGAAGGATTCTGTACCCCACGTGGATCAGTAGTGGAACACGCGACAGCACACGCATTGTTCAGACAATTCGCGGTATCTCCGACGTATCTCAAATCTCCTGCTCACAAGGAGATCTCAAGAAAACTCGAATATTCTTCAATAACGAAGTCTAAGCTCACCGTTATCCGCTTACTTACTCGCATAGGTTATTTGGGTTATGCAGAACTTGGTTGTTGAAGTTGATGATACACAGCTAAAATATGTTTGACATATAAATATATATAGTGGAGTAAAAAGATCCGTCAGTAAATCATTCCAAATATCAGGCGAGAGAGTGTTCAAAAGTGAGAGAATTAGACTCGTTTTGGAATCAAAGTAACGGACGGTTCACTCCACTATAAGTCATGAAATGAATAACGCACATCTTCTTTTGTCTACTCAAAATCTAGTAAAACATACCTGATATAGTGATGAATTGGGAACGGTCTGAAGGCAGTCGTATTGATTGACGACTTCTACAATTATTAGGCTAAAACGATAACTGACGCATGAATAGTACCTTCGAAACCGGCATCGCACATGAATCCGAGAGATTCATACATCTGCACATAAGCATAAGCAGCTTCGAAGTTTTGTCCGACCTTAAGCTTGTGTGATATTCAAAATAGGTTAGACACACTTTAGTGAAACTTTAACTAACCTCTCCCATCAAGTTGAAAAGAGATACACATGAATAGTATTGATTTCCCAGACACTGATAGAACTTGGCTCGGGCGCTCAATTTGTCAATGTATATAAATACACATGAACACAGAATAAGTAAAGCCTTAGGGACACTTACTCGCACACGGACAGTAGTCCAGTAATGTTACTCGCAGTGAGTGCTTCGATTCCGGCTTCGATCGCATCGGGATCAGTCCAATCGATAGATGGATCCACCCCAATTGCTTCGTTGAAGGCCGACTGATCGTAGTATACGGAATACATATGAGCTGTTCTTCTAATTGTGATATAGATACCTGACAGTACTTATGGTGGATTGTGTTGCAAAAGGCAGAAGATGCCAATTGTTGCTGTTTTGCAGAGCCCTTGCTGTGCTGACCTTCGTATGGACGAATCTGCATTCTTTTAGATTGACAATCAAGTCTCTTACTCTGAGAATTAGATAAGTCTGCGTAACGTTTTCGAATAATTCAGAATTGAACTTTTCGAGATCTATTATAATAAATTAAAACCACCACCTTCGTCATTGCAAATTTCAGGCCAGCTGCATTGAGTTTCACAAGATGAAATTGGGCAGATACACAAGTAAGTATTGCTGCCAGAATGTATTTCCGAGACATTGTTGTATCTATTGCCCTTGAAAATTATCCTCTAAAAGTTGTAAAAGATCTGCAAAATTCCAACTAACGCTCATTTTTTCCAAAATTACTACTCACTGACCATATAAACAAGCTCGACAAATTAAAATGAAAAAAAGATCCTTTAATCCAATTAATTCTTTATCCAATTAATTGGAGACATCTTACAAGATCAGCAAAATGGAGATGATCAGGTCACAGTGTTCTGACAACAGTGAAAATGTTAAGCGAACGAGATGACGAAAAATAACCCTGATTTCGGTAGGAACTCTCGCACGGAAAACACCGTATCCTAAGCATTTTGGCTCGTTCGCTTAACATTTAGAACATTGTGAGGTATAGAAAGCGGGGCAGATTGGACTGATTGTAAAGAAACGGTCCAATCCAAGCTTGAAAGCAGAGATCGTGCCAATAGGAGAGACTCAGGCAATGAAGATGATGACTTATTCAATTTTACGACCCTAATCACATATTTGTAGGCTGCACGAAGCAATGACTAACAGAGCAAAGAACTATATGGAGAGGTTTGGAACTGCAAATTTTCCCTTTGTGAAAGACAATTTGTTGTTTTTTGCTTGAAATCCATATTCTAACAATAAGGAGCGACACTGTAAGTTGCCTCCGTCTTATCGTATTTTAGCTTAGCGCTTTGCATGGAATATCTTTATCTGATTTTCGTCTGAGTCCCTTATAAAGTTTGGGAACGCGATTGTATCGAAATCGTAACCGGTCCCTCGTCTTCCCTGTTCCATGCTACTTACGTCTACTTATGACCGTCACACCAAAATCACCGTTTCCAATCGTTAACTAACTTTTCTTATCGAGTTCTAGCACTTTATACTCGTTCTCAGACAATTCCTTCCCTTACTCATTTACTTTTTTTTCTTTCCGTAGGTAATAAACACCAAGAAATAAGTATTAATCTGTTTATCTGTTGCTAGTTATTAATGCTCTCAATAATGAGAGGTTGGGATAACAAAACATTGAAACATTCAGCTTTGCACACGAATCGAGATCAGTAAAGGGCTGTGCACAGAGCTCACTACAATATCTTACATATAAAGGATTACGAATTACAATTAGCAAGGAGCAAGAACAACAATCTTTGAATATGACTTGCTTATCACACTGGGGGAGCGCATAAAGAAATGATCGGGTTGCGACTATCGCAGATATCAAAAGGTTACTTTTGGAGGGGGAACTTTTATACAATCTCAAACAACGGGGAGAAGGCAACGAGAAGAACGGCTTCGGAATGGCAATACATGTCACAGATAAGAGTGGGGAACACAGGGCATAGCTGAAATACTAAACGAACGGGGACGAACGTACAGGATTAGCGGGAGGAGTAAACATGGCGAAAGGGAATAAGGGTAATCTAGGGATGGCAGATAGGAATAGCAGAGGCTAATGAATAATAGGATAGGCGGATAATACGCAATTGCAAGTTCCTTTTATTTCTGCCATCCCTAACAAAAAAACAAAATGCTCTGCTAACCCGTGGCAGCGTCTACGTTCCTAAGATTGTCGAGAGAGCTGACTAGTTTAACAGGAGAACAGTGCGGAGGGCGCCCGACTTTGGCAAGGGAATACAAGAGGCACGAGAAATGAGAAGCGATGGTACAATGCGAATGTAGACTAGGCCGCCTTATGAGGCTCCGTTCGTGTACATTCGGTACTGATTGAAATCGGCGATGGAGATTTGTGCCTGTTGAGGAGGTGCCTGTCGGACGATTCCTGAAAGGGCGTGTTTGACTTCCCGTATCATCATTACAGATATCTGTTTAATATTACTTGATTTATGGAGTAGACTGAATTGCCTTCAGTCCTCTAATTTCTCACCTGCCGCATTGGCCAACTGCGAGGGGTTGAGCAGTTGCAGGTGCTGTCCATGCTGCAGTTGATTGGGCGTGGCCTGTATGAGGTGAGGCTGCTGCATTTGGAGGAGCTGTTGCTGCAGGACTTGTTGCTGCTGAAATTGCTCAGATTACAGCTCAGTCAACGGGGGATCGCATACCTGCAGATTGAGATGGGCCAGGTTGAACTGTTGCGTGGGTGCCAGGACACCGGCGGGCTGAGGAGCGGGCACGATCAGAGGCTGCCCTACGGCCTGAACTGGCTGAGGGGCGAGGGTGGCAGTACCCGTGCCGGCTTGCAGCATCGGAACGAGTCCGGGAGGTCCTCCGTCGGCGGTGGAAGTGGCCGTACGAAGAAGGTGCACCTGCTGCACGCCCGGTTGCTGCTGCTGCAATGGATGGGTGACTAGACTCCACACCTCGTTCCTCTTACCTGGAGTGCCTTCTGGGCGAAGAGTGCCTGGTACTGCGACTGGGTCAGTTGGTGGGGGGCTGCGGGGGCGGCTGAGGCCTGGGCCGCCGCTGCAGCCGCCGCTTGTTGCTGTCTCTGTTGGTGTTGCAGTTGAAGCAGTTGCTGCTGTTGGTGTTGGTGTTGCAGCTGTTGTTGCAGTTGCTGCTGGTGAAGTTGCTGCTGCTGTTGAAGCTGGGCTGCTTGCTGCTGCTGATGTTGTTGTTGCAGCTGCTGGACGGTCGTCGGCTGGTGGGCTGTCGGCTGCACCAGCTGAGGAGTAGCAGCCGCCGAGGTGGCCGGGCGTACGGCCGCCGGCCCCGCCACCGTCTCCTTCCCTGAGGCTGTCGCGGGCGCCGTCGACGGTGCAGAGCCCAGGGAGAAGAAGGGATTGGGCACCTGCTGTGACAAGCAATGTTCGAGGTTCGCGAGGGCACGACTCACTCGAATGAGCTGGCCGTTTTGCGACACGAGCACCTGGGGCGCGGTGAGCAGGTCGGGCGGGTTCATGCCGGGCGCAATCTGCATGGGAGCAGGCGCCGACTGCACCGGCTGAGGGGCTGGCGGCTGGGGCTGACTGGCATTCTGCAGCTGCTGTCGCTGTTGCTGTTGGTGCAGGGCCAGCTGCTGATACTGCAACAACACCCTTGGCTGACGAAACTCGTATCGCGCCGCGACCTTTGTAGCTTTCGGTACCGCTTATCTTATCAACGCTCAGAGCACGATGCGTCTCCGACAAACGATTTGTACGTGCGGCGCTTAATAAAGTCGGTCCAAACAGTCGGCTGTCAATTTTACAAGCGGCGATAACGCATTATCTGTTCTCCTATCGGCCGACACGCATCACGAGTCTACTCTACCATAATACTCTCGTATCTAGAATGGCGATAAGGATCGTACAAAGTCTCCCCCCCCCCCTTGATGCGATGCTATCGCGCCCTTGATGCCGGTAAACCACAATATTTGACATGCGCTTATCAAAGGCGCTTATCTTTGTAGTTGAAGACGTGGCGAGCCGAGAATTGTCTATAAGCTACGATACGGCGCAATCACCATCTAATCGACTAGACACCAATACCCTAATGATTTTCTTATCGGCTCAACAGGAAGAGCCTTCTTACCTGGTGCATCTGCTGGAATTGGCCGGGCGTAAGGGTTTTAGGAGCGGAGGGATTGGCGTTTCCAGCCGCAATTGCTGCCTGCAAAGGGTTAAAGTAACATGGAAACGAATTGCAGCTCACCTGCTGTCTTCGGAGAATCTCGAGCTGCTGAGCGTTGGCCGCCATGATGGCTTGGTTAGCAGCGGAAGTCGCGGTGGGGGCTACGGTAGCAGCGGGCACGATCCGTGGTTGGGCCATTGCGGCACTCGACGTGACGGTGGTTCCGTGAACGGGAGGCGCGATTCCAATGTACTGCATCGGCTGCTGTTGTTGCATCATCTGCAATCGACACATTCCTTCTCCGTGTTTCTTGATGCTTATGGTTTGCGTGTGCTGGGCCGCTCTGATCTTCAGAGCAACTAATATTATGCTCCTTCTTGATAAGACGAGTGATAAGCACGGTTAAAACGGTACGACGTCAAGTGAACGATAGGGGCAATCCGGTGCGCACCACACGACGAGTGAATCTCGCGAGTCATCTAATCCACGGACTAAGCCACCACTCTGTGTCTCTCTTCCCCCTGACCAAAGCACCACTCTGCCTCACTCATGCCAACCAATATTCGTCTGGTAACCACCTGCGCTGCGCTGGCCGCCGGGGTAACGGTTGCTGTGGGAGTGGAAGAGGACGCGGTGGTCAACGATACGACGGGAGACGAAGAGGAAGTGTCGACGGACGGTCCACTCTCTCCCTTCATCACCAGCTGCGCTGCGAATTCCTGCACCTGAAGTGGCTACGATGTTACGACGGCCCCTAGTCCCCCTGTCACTCACTTCCAGATCTTTCGCAAGTCGCAGCTAACCTAATCGTGAGCCTTGCTCCCTCGCTCGGCGTCGTCTGTTCACACAAACGAGGACTCTGTTATTTCTAATGCATCTCATCCATCTCTCTCTGCTTGGCCAGCTGACACTATTCAGAGTGCGGTGCGCACACGGAATCACGACGACTACGGAACGAACAGAGGAAGCAAGAGAGGGGAGGGATAGCACGGAGGAGCGAACAGAAGGGAATAGCGGGGTACGATACCTGCTGGATGGCTCGTTGGTGTTGGGTGGTCTGTTGGGGGGTCGTCGCCTTGACAATGCCCACGGGTGTCGTGGGCTTTCCGGGAGTGGCCGACGGTTGATTCAGCATCACTAGACCATTCTGACCGACTCCGTTGACAGCTGCCGCAGAGGTGGCCGGTTGCGGGGAGCACATGATGTTCTGGAACAATTCTTAATTCGTTTGCTGTCCACAATCCACTCAGTACCTGTGCCTGAGCGAGGGCGGCGTTGTTCTGCAGGAAGACCTGGTTGCCGAATTGCAAGAAGGGACTTCCAAGGCCGAAGCTCGCCAGCGTAGGCTGAGCCGTCGGCAATTGCATGGAAGGCGCCAGAACCGAGGTGAAGGTGGTGGGCGATCTTTTGGACTCGAGAGCTGCAAAGGTATACTATACGTGTGTATCTTGCTGTTGTCGTTCTACCACCTTCCACCCTCTGCACCTGTCTCTTTTCTGAATAACTGCTCTTCGACTACGTTTCATCTGCTCCACTCAGTCTACCGTAGCCCGTGCAGGTGCTTCATTCGCATAGCAATTTCCTCGGGATGCGACAGGTGGGGCTCTTGAGAGCATATCTAACGAGCGACACAGGAAATTCGCTTCCCAATGGAACTTCCAAAAGCACCAAGTATAGTAATTCGGTCGGAAATTAAGTCTAACGGATGTTTTTGCGCCAAGCCGCATCATAGAAATTACACACACCGGGGTAAAGTGGTAATCGTAAGGCGAGCTGCGTGGAACTGAGTAGAGGAAATGAGAGTGTGTACAGCTTGTAAGCATTTCTACCTCCGCTGTTGTCGCCAATCAGCATATCTCACTACCCCCGTATTAGTTTCGCTTCCGCTATGCGACATCTGTCATTTTGCACGGCCACAATAATAGTATGCGCTGCCTCCTTCCCAGCTGTAAGGACGGTCGGACTGATTCGCAGGTGGAAAGCGCGCGCTCCTGCTTGTTTGTCTCTTGTAATAACGGGGATACAGGTGCCAAATTGCAGCTTGCATTCGCGCTAAGCACTCGTACACGGCATTTCGATGTCGAAGAGTGCACCGGTCACTGATGTCGTCCCAGTGCACATTGACACGCATACACCGACACTACCGTAGTCCGCGGTGTAATGGTCCAAACCAGTTCGGCTTGAGAAACAGTAAAGGTATCCAGTCACACCGCGAACTAATCAGTTGCGAACGAGATCTTCCTATTTAGTTCGCTTGCCTTGCAAGCTATGCTTACCGTTGCTGAGAGCAGCATAGCTCGTTGACGAAGAGGCCAAGGCTGCACAGAGTGTGGGGGGCGCTTGTGGAGGGGACGTGGATGAGGAGTCGTCCACGACGATGATCTCCTCTTCCTCCTAAACGAAGCACTATTGTCATCACGTGCTATCAATAGATGCAGATGTGTTGAATGACACTTCTCGTCGATTTAATTGCATCAAAACCCCATCCCAGATTGGCTGATATATGTTGCTAGACAGCTCATCTCGACAGAGAGAGCCAGTTCACTCAGTCGATCAACGCTTTTCGCTCTTGCGTCCAGTGGTCCACTTTAAAACGAGAGCTAATCGTGATATAGCAAAAGGTCATGCGGTGATTGCTCTTCCTGTTCGATAAAGAGAAAGGAAATAAAGGTAAGAGAGAGGATGCAGTGTAATACTGTTACACTCCCCTTTCGTAGTTTCGCTTGCAAACGGCAAAACGAAGGGCAAGGGGAATGATATAAGTGCAGGGTGAAGGGTACACACTCATTGTAAGCAAGGTTAATAAAAAAGTCTTATAACTTACTAATCACCAGCCAACTGGGGTAAAATTATAACTACAAGGTGCATAGGTTTGGTCGTTGTCAGTGTATCGGGACGAACCTTCCTCAGCTGAGGGGGACTGTCGTCGGTGGACTTGTGAGGGGCACTGGCATTGTCGAGGGCTCGTTCCCGTCGTTCCTTAAGACAACCATCCATCCACGTGATCAACGGGACCAGTCTACCTTTAACTGCTGAATGCTCTTCACTAGATCACCGATCTTATCCATGTCTCCCTCTTCCGTGTTTTCCAGTAAGTTCGAGAAGATCTCCAGTACCTGCTCAACTCCTTCGGCTCTAGTTTAATCACTCGATTCTCACCGAGTTCTGCAGTTCGGACTGGTTCTTAGCGCGTACATGAGTGGGCATTCCGTCCCTCTTCCTCTTCTCGTCTCCGGATGTCTCATCTCCCGTCGATGACGGTCGTTTCCTCGACGAGCTCTCATCCAAGATGATCGTCGACGGAGTCGCAGACATGTCGCTGAACACAACCCTCCTTATCTTTCTCTACACACACTGCCACTCCATTCCCCAAGTGTCATTGATACCGTCCCCGATAATAGCTCTCGAGCGTGCGCTTATGGAATGTTTGGAGGATGAGCCATGAGATGACTTGTACATACAGAGGAGGGAGAAGGGGTTGAGACCACATGAGCGTATGTATGTCTCAGCATGCTTATGTGTGCATGCACGATAATAAACGATAAGATAAGATAAGCGGCGGTCGACACAGTGATCTCATACTCGCAAAAGGGGTATGCTCGCAGTCGCGGCAAACAGTCGCGAATGCAGTGATAGGCAGGAGAGATTCGCACTATTCCCGAACTGATATAAACAATGGACGAGAAGAGAAGGTGTTTACATGTAGCATGTAAACGATAACACTCATTGGTTTACAGGAACAGAGCACGCGCCAATTGGAGAATAAGCATAAAGTGGACGAGCAGAGGGCACAAGTGAAGACAGTAAACGAGCCTGCAGACAGATCTCGTACTATCATCTCGATCGGAGATAATAGGACAGTTGAAGCGAGCGAGATGTCTATAGAAAAGAAGGAGAGGAAAGTCGGGATAAGAAGCAGAGAAGGACCACGGCAGAAGAGCCACGTCAGATAGTATATTCGTGCCCGCCTCTCCATCTCTTCTTAGTGTCTCCATAACTAGCCATTTGTTTCTCCAACGACCATCCCAGAGACTGCGCCCTATTCGTCGATTACGGTCACCCTGCCAATTAGCCCGCCAATTGTGGGCTTGTGCAGCAAATCATGCCCCCTTTCTTGCCGTCGACTGATTGCATATATTCAGTCGACTACACCAGTCAACGGAATGCCGTAATTATAGGCATTTTACCGTTGCATTCACGACGTGTCCATTACGTGGATTGGAGCCGTGTACATTTAAAGAAACGTTAAAGAGACGTGAAAGAGACAAGAAGCGGACATAGAAGACGAGTGTGATGTCAGTAGGCAAGATCTCAAGATGGACAACGGCGATAAGCGTATCCCTACGGAGGACACCGTACTATCGCAGTCCTATCTCAATCTGATGACCTCAAAAGCGAGCCGCCGTGTCGGTAGATAAGCTTCCCGCTACACATTACTCTACGAGAACAAGATAAACGAGTGCGCGCACTTTCGGAGCCACAACTAGGTTAGATCAGAGCAGAGTTATTGCATAACTGACATGAGAGAACGCAATGGCCGTGGGGGAGGAGGCAAAGTGAGATATTCGTATGCCCGATTTGACTTGAATGCATTAGCCACTCAGTCGCAAATTCCCGTGATGCAAACTCGCTTCCCGGAACTCTGCCTCTCCTGCCTTTCCGATCCGTCTCCCTCACTTGCAACAACTCTCTATGATCTTTGATGGGGGAAGTGCAACTCACAAGGTCTCTCTCCCCCTTAAATAGTCCTCTCTCTTCACACGGTCTAGACACAGTCGGTCGTACGCTCATTCGTTAGTGCTCCACAAAGTGGAACGGGTTGCAGTAAAGCCTTTTTACACACTCTCCTCGACCCAATCTTATACGAAACTCTCTCAATGCATTGACTCTTCGCGAACCCGTTTCAACGTTACAATGAGGAAGGCGAAAGGAGAGAAGATAGAGATTGCGATATATGGCTAATAAACGCAACAATATGGTCGAATATTGATGATAAACCGTAGCGGACATAATGATCTGTAAAGACGCGTCGAATGAAGAATAGATTCCGTCAGCTCAATTCGTACTCCCACATGACACAGCCAAGAGTTCCGTATTATTAGCCACACTCGCTCAGCCAAAATGGCAGTGGTCAGAGTTGCGCTGTGAAGGCGGCAATTTGAGGTAGAACGAAGACAGACAAAGCTAATGAGAGGGGAAAAAGGTGAGAGACGAAATGAAAACAGACATCTACGGAACATATAACGACCGGGGAAACGGGTGGATGAGAATGGGATGTGGCAGGAGACTAGTGCACAGGACAAATGCATAGTGAATACTTGGATGATACGCAAGATTCGTTTCCCTTCAAGATGCCTACCTGACGGGCGACTGTTCCTTGTCCTCCTTTTCCGTTTGTTTCGCTCCTTGATTAACAGGGGATGCCTGTAAGGAGACGGAGATGAAATGAGTGATCTCCAAGCGGGAAGGGACGGGGCACGAGTCGTTTTTCTTCGCGCTCTCTCCCCTATTCCCACCTCTTTCCTCGTCCCTTTCCCGTTGCAGTTCACACGGACTCGTCCTTTGGCTATTTCTTGACCCGTTTCTCCTATTTCTTTAGTCACCCCCTCGCTTCCCTTCCCATCTCACTCCACATACCACCCTCTCACGGCTATAACGCTACCCCCCTTGTATCATGTGTCCTACCGTATTCTAGGAAGGGGGAAGTTGAGCCCCCAGGCGACTACGAGAGTTTGAAATAGAGAGGGTGAGAGAGTCGCACGGGCTGCTCCCTTACCGTGAGAGTGGGCGACATGAGATTGGTTCAGAGGAGGCAAAGTCGCGTTCCCGCGATATGGCACATACACAGACTCTCTCTATCTCGTGTCTACTGGGAGCAAGAGTGAGTAAGCACGGCAGCCAATGTATGCAAAACCCATCACTACGCCAAACCAGACGATTGCAACTGCAGCGTGCCCTAGTCTGATCCCGATCAAGTAATCGCCGCAGGGGTTTATTGCTAGAGAAAACCTACCAGGGTTTGGAAAATTGAATTTTCACCAATACTTTTCTTTCCAGACTAAGCGAGGTTCAACAAAAAGCGAACAATCACATTCATTAACTACTACACATCACTAACAATAAGAACAGTGCCCACCTCTGTCGACGTGGAGCTACCGGCTGAGTTGGCCGTGCGAATGTCGTCCAAGTCGTCAATTCCAACCTGCAACAATAGCATACACTCTATCCCCTCCTCTTCTTCCCTACTTCAATCGCCCCTTTCAATCAGTCCCCCCAGGAAGTCTTTCATCTCTATGTGCTATATGCTAGCTTCGCAATATGCCCCCTTCCCCATTCTCCAGTCCATTGCGTGGCGTAATCAAAGTGCGCTCTTTGTTGCATAGTCAGCAATAAGCGTGAGAGTGTATCCCTCGAGAGGACTTCTTTCCTATTCCTCTCATCCCACTTTATGAATGCTCCCACACGTTCGCAAGTCGGCATTCGATTGCGTGTGCGGATGAGTAAACATGATCCCTATCGTCTTTCCGCCGATAGCAAGATATGATCAGTCTAGAGTCTAGACTGTCTTGGGCGCGTTTTATTAGCCTCCTTTCCGACGGCCCTATCAATCCGAACTGTTTGCTCTCGCCTTTGATAGTACGAATGATATTTGGACAGCGAACGACGCATCGTGAATCACACGAATGAGTCTGTTTTCACGACCAGAAATGGAGGCTTAGGGAAAGGGGCGACATTGATCGCATCACAGAACCCAATGGTTGATAAAGAAAACATGTTTGTGTCTCTATGCCACCAGCCCCACTCAGCATTCCCATCCCTATCGCTATCGCCCTAATGCCCTCCTGTCTATCCCCGTGCACTTACTTCGGGGGATGGCTGGTCGATGTCCATGATGTGTTCGGATTCCATGTGTTTGATGCGTAGTTTGAGTGGCGGCACGACGCGATCCTCGTGGAGCATCTGCGGGTGCGAAGCTGAGAAGGAGGTTTGCATTGAAGGGAGAGGGGGACCAGAAATCACGCGTCGTCTACCAACGAGACACGGAAAGCCAGAGCGAGAATGAGAGTCTAACACGCCGCGTCGTCGGAGTGGTAATGTTCATAGGAAATCGTGCGAAACTCGCCGAGAGGAGATTGCCGTAGCAAAAGTATATTTGTTGCAGAATTGTCTCGCTCTCTCCATCTCCAGCGGAAGAGTCGAAAAGGACACTGATGTGATCGCATGGATGGAGACAACAACGATTCGTCATTGTATACAGGGACAGAGAGAGAAGAGGAATACAGATGGGAGATAGAGTTGGGGAAGAGCACCACGGTTGGCACAGCTTCCCATATGAGTGTGCGCAGGCAGACTGCCGAGATATGGGGAGGGTGGGGCCAATAGCTAATCGAATATTCTGACGCTAGTGCATCAACCGTTCCTTTTCAATGCATGACAAACATCCCCGCTTTGCATATAGACAGAGGTATCACCGCCGAATGGAGCACAAGATTGCTCTCTACTATATTCAACGAAATCGAATTGCCAGCAAATTAGGTGTTCTTTCGGGCGAAAATTGGCATTCTCGATACGAGAGAGGAGATGGTCTTCTAAGAATGAGCACAGCAAGTACGGCTGTCCCGAGTATGCACAAATGTGTATTACTTGAAGGAGACTGCGGCGCGTAATCGTATCGAGACGGAGGTTAAATGAAGACATCGAGGCATTGAGGGCATGAATATGCAAGGGAGAGGAAGGGCGGGAGGGGGAGGGCATAACACAACGAAACATTGCAAGAGGCTTCAAGAGTTCAGAGAACGAAGGGAACGCATGAGAGAGAGAGACGCTGACACTTACACGCATCGAGTATGCATAACCATCTATGTATTACGACAGCTGGTGCGTAAGCAAGAAATGAGTAGAAGCTTCGTCAAAAATAGTCTTGGCCACTTCGCCTTCCTTATATATAATAGCATAACCAACACACATCACTCTCAGCGAAATTCGTAATTTCCCATTCGTAAAGTGCATACCGTGATGAAATATTAGAGACAATTTCTCTCAGAGTAGCCATGGTGAAGGACTTTTCAGAGAGCAGCCTTATATAAATCAGAATCTACGCAATGTTGAGAAAGGAGAGCGTTCAACCAGTTGCAGTGAAGAAGACGCGAAAGTAACTCACAAGAAGAGGAGAAGAAAGCACTTTTACTGACCGTCCGACACCGTGAAACGTCAACGATAATGATCAGAGCATACGGATCGGGCGATAGGAGAGGCGAGATAAGAGAGACGAGGAGAGGCGAGGGATGGTACGGAGGGAGGAGAAGGTGCAGAAGGAGGAATATCGTGAAGGGAGGATATCGAACGACGCGATCGCAGCACAACAGGAGACGGAGGAAAGCAGCGAGAG
This sequence comes from Micoletzkya japonica, assembly GCA_900490955.1. Taxonomy (NCBI): domain Eukaryota; kingdom Metazoa; phylum Nematoda; class Chromadorea; order Rhabditida; family Diplogasteridae; genus Micoletzkya; species Micoletzkya japonica. The sequence continues at coordinate 71,002 of LS878699.1, read as the reverse complement.
ATGAGGAGAGAAGAGAGACAAGGGAAGGACCGGCAAGGGGTGCGCACACGCACTTTACAGCAAGCACGGCGAAAAAGAGCATGAACCTGGTCGACTCCGCCCCCTTTCCCTCTCGCTTCTTGCCCCCCAAAAGAGGCGGGGTTTAGTGACCAGCTAACACGAACACTTCACTCAACGGGGGATAAACACCCCCAACTTTTTATGAGAACGAGTCTAAAAGTGGGTAGAATGTAGTGGCTGGTACACGTGACATTGTCCAGCCATGGCAGGAGAGCATCATATCATCGCGACTAGTTGCTCATCCATCACTGAACCTTCGAAGGCATGCGGGAGCCTCCCATGGAGAACAATCGCTAGCTGAGAAAGGGTGGGAGGAAGTTCAGGACATCAACAACATTCGCAGAGAACTGATTACCAAGGGCGAGGGAGATTGGTCGATTAGCGGAAATGATATGTGTATGGCAACACGGACCAGGAAGGAAGAGTGACACGGTTACGGTTCGTTAACGAGTACTGTTCGAGGTGTGTAATATCAACACACCACTGAATCGCATTCGTTGAATCACTAACCGAACCTAATGATGTCGTTTCGCTCTTTGAATAACTCGCGATCTTCGCCTAAGACAGTCAACAACGGGTTTGGGAACGATGACCGAGTGTAACACTGTGACACACTGAGTTGAGTGAGTGTGCGTGTGGGGGTGTGGTCCACGTTGTAATACCACAGATATGAATATACTCGACGACGAAGGATCAGATGGGTCTCATGAATGCGAGAGCAGCAGCATTGAGATAAGCGCAAGCGATGGGAACTGAGCCGGGTGACTTAGGCAAATGGGATGGTAAGAGAGGTAAGCAGATGAGGCAAATGAGGTTGAGAAGAGTGGGGACGAGTCGAAGAGGAGGAGGAGGTGAGTTGTGTTGTATGCATAATGGAGTGGAGGACGGGAGTCTCCCTCTCCCTCGTCACAATCGACATTCGGTTCCGTGTCGACGGTCTATCGAACGGACACGATGCATCGATTGACTGACCATGTGACCGAGATAGCACTCGCTCTCGAATCCACACCTTGGTTAAACCTCTCATTTTGTGAACAATCTTGGAGTTCACATAGGTGTTCGGTCAAGAGACGTAAAATATGCCTATGGACCAGTTCGAGTTCACTATTATTGGAGGAAAACGAACGTTGAGAAATCTTTGCAGCGCACTCCGCTAAATACAGTGAAACTCTCTTAGCAAAATGCCAGCTTAGGCTAATCGCCCGCTTCGGCTGAAGTTTTACGGTGGTCAGCGGAAAGAACTGTGCAGCTCTCTCAACGTTCATTTTCCTTCAATAATATATCCCTGTGCATAGTGACGTCGCCTATCGTTCAATCGGGATACGATCCCCGAGAGGACAACGGGGCCCTGCGGCTGACACGCATTAGGCGAAAGCCGGACAGGTACAAGTTTTTCGTGCTCTCACATCCACGGGCGGCCATTTTTGCTGCGACAGCGTGCTTAGCGAGTCCGCACACCATCACAAACAATGTAAAGGTGTGCAGAGGCATCATTGTCCTCATTGTCAGACTCAGAAGGTCTTCATGCAATCTCAGATATTGCTTCCTGTTTACTTCCAAGAGTTCGACCAAAGCACGCGTCTTTACAGCTTCGCTCCGCAACGTCTATTCTTCCCTTTGTAGTCATCGTGCCCCCTTTTTACAGCGTTCATTTCGCCCTTTGTAGACGCAACAATAAACATAAAAGGTGTGTAGCGGCCGCCTTGTGGAAGGGCGGGTAATTCCACGTAGGAAGCCGGAGGATGAGGAGGAGGAGGAGGGAGAAGGAGACGATTAGGATCAGAGATGAAAGAAACTACGCCTAGCCATAGAATCGCATCCCTGGCTGAGAACATATTCGAATGAGTAGATAATGAGGAAAACCCGACTAGTCTGCAATTGCACTGACCGGCCATTTCTGCACAGCAGCGGCAAGCTAATACCACACACACATATATATATTCATAGCGTAGCCACACAGGCTGATCCCGAGTGGGAGTACCGTAATCGTCTCTTGCACATCAGTCACAACAACACAGAGTGCGACAACTGCCTTCGTCAAGAGGATTAGCCACCAAGTGCCCTATGCCGTCTCAGCCGATGAGTTCCCATGACAATCAATGATAGCGGACTAGACCGTGGTCTGTCCTAGGGGAAGTCGAGTGAGTGGGGTGGACTAGGACTAGACGAGGTCGAGTCCACTCCCTCGTACCCTCCTTGTACAAGCCGGCAAGCTGACACGATCCGAAGTAGTCATGGCTACTCTCGGACACTGAGTGCCCCCCTCAGATCTGAAAAGACCACTCGGCCTTCGGGGGCGGTTGTCGACTACGGAAATAACCACAAGTCGGTCTCCCTCGTCGTAACTCGGTCAACCTTCTCTTCCCCTTTTTGTCGGGATGCATGACTTAGCGTCGGTTGACTACAATTACGACTCGTACGCTACGGAAACAAAAGGGAGCTCGTTCCTTTTTCAGGCAATCCCGTAAATGTTCCGCCTACATATGTACGGATTTTGAGAAGCAAAGACGTTTACAAAGTGAAGATGCGGGAGGGAAGTCGTTTGTGAATGTCCGGCTCGCAAATGTACCGCTGTGTAGATAACGAGCGACGTGCTTCCCTCTCTCCCCCTTCTTCTCAGCCCTGTACGGATCGGCTAAGCGAGATGTTTCCATTCAAGTCTCCCTCAATTATCTTCCTGCGGCTATCCAGTTCAACCCAGATATCAGTTCGGGACGAAAGATTGGGAGGAGAGTGCGCAGCAAAGAGGATATTTCTCTCAGCCGCGTCAGCCAACCTCTCCGGTCGGGTCAAAACAGGAATCGTCGCTCTCCTCTATCCTATCACCCACTAGTGCACTTCCTTCCACAATGATGCCCCTCACTCGGCTGATTTACGACAAGTCGGTTCCGATAAGCTAATAAGGCGGATTGAATAAGCCGTAGGAATGTCGCACGAAGACAGGATTTGTTGATTACCGGGCATTCACCCATGTATAGGAGATGGAAGCGAAGAAGAGTCATGAATTCGAGCCTTGACAAATAGACCCTTCATCGGATAAGAGAACAGCACTCGGTATCTCCGTCCGCGGATCTAGAAGATAAGGACTAAGGGAAGAGGAAAGCCGAGACAAACTCGATACGATAGCTATCTCCGAGTGGAGAGCATTTCACTGAGAATAACTTTGTCCGTACGCAAATCCGTATATCCAAAGGATGGCTTGTTTGTCGCCTATCCTTGTAATGGTGTCCGACAAAGTGCGATATTGCCAAAGCGTGAAACCATGCCGGCTAGTGGATTACGAGAAGGGAAATGGGCTGTGCAAGGATAGATATGCCTTGTGACTGCACCGGCGACGGAAGTATGCACACTCGGACATCCGTCAGAGGAAACGACGATTCTCGACTTGCGAAAGAAGAGCGGGAAACCGTTTACAGCAAACGACACCTGTGATCTAGACATGAAGATATGCAAAGCAGGAAGAGAGGAGTCGTCCACTGCAAAGCCGCTTATCGACGACAGAGGCTATCCGTGCGTGTTCCGTTTCCACTGAGCGACGGGTGACGGAACGACGTAGCTATTACATATACGAGGATGGGCTAAGCCGCCTCTCAGCCGTCACATGATCGTGCAAATGGAACCGATGACCTGTGACGAGGGTAGGAAAGGCGATTGAGACAACATCACAAGAACAGGTTAAGCACTGAAAAATGAGGAAGAGAACGAGGAGAAGGGGGTTCCATTTTAGAAATGTGAACCTGATCCGAATGTAGGGTACGAAAAGATGTAATTTGAAACCTGCAGATTTGGCTATACGATCAAAATGTCTGTTTTCTATCAAATTTCTAAACAAGACAAGAGTCGCAAAATGTCCATTGCTGCACTAATACTCTCTTCTTTGCCTCTTTGCACAGCCCCTCAGTGTATTCGTAGAAGCAGTCGCTGTCTATGTTTGGCTCTCTCCCTCTCTCTTGTTGCCCAGTTCAGCTGTCCAACTCCGAGCACCTATTCATCTGCGAATTTCTGTAGCAACCCCGTCATTAATGGACTATTGATACTTGCACGTTTTCAAGGAAGGTCACATACGTTGCAAATAGTATTCTCAAAGGCTACGAAATTGAAAGAAAGATGAAAAGAAGACTAATAATCGCCCACAATAATAAGCATTGTGTCACATACAACTGAGCAGAAGATGAAGAACGATTTGTAATACGACACTCCAGAGATTATACGTAGCGAGATAAAAAGGAGTGTAATCCATGATACGCGTAATCTCGTTAGTGGATAAGGATAAGCCATGACATACGGTCGTCCGCCGTTGGTTGTAGGCCAGCCACCGACACTAGTCGCCCTTTCCCTGTGTATACCTTCCCCCGAGAGTGTCCCCTCTTCCCCTTGTCCTCCTCCTTGACTCCTGTCGCCATGCAATGGTCGTCAGGCGACATCGCACTGCATTCTAATGGCAGCCACGACCAGTCTCGGACTACTCCGCTATACTCACACCTCAGACAGAGGGGGAATGGAGAGAAAGGGGATGAGAGGATAACAGAGAGACTTCCATATCGGGAACTATCGGATGAGCCGATCGGATAATGATGAATGGAGACATAGCCCCGTTCTACGATCAGTTCGTCTGATCCCATGTTCAGGGATATATCGCACAGACTACTACGTGCCTCCCACGGAATCTGCCGTAATTGCGTATACATTCGAAGGGATTAGTCTTATAACGAGCTGTTGCAGAAGAAGTGAGAGAGCGAGAGTCTTTTCGGATTAAGATAGCTAATGATCTCGCGATTCCCTCTTACGGGGTTTCGTCGACATTTGAGAGTGTGAGTGGTCGTTATAAACAGCGCCTCATTAGAGGTAATCGAGAGCAGCTTACCCACTCGAGTTTCATCGTATGCTGAGAATGGCTACATAGGAGGATAACAATGTCTCACTTCGTATGTGTCATAATGTTGAGTACTATGAGATTCACATTATTAGTGACTCAGTATTGCTAATGTACTTCTCTAATAGACCTTGATGAAACCGCATACAGACGACAGAACAAGAGGAAACGATGGGGAGATTCTGTGTAAACGAGAAATCGTAGATTCAGCTGAGTCGAGAGTCCACGAAGATGATACAGTCAACGAAAACCGTAGAGCGTCAATTTGTAGCCGAGTCCAATGGGGAACAATAATTTCAGACGTCCGTAGTATACTTGGATTCTTGTGGTTCTGTGGTCTCCTTAATATTGATCCTGTTACTCTGGTGCAGAATGGCTGAAGCACATCAGTGTGTCGACGTGTCTTGAGAGATGAGCCGTAGTCTAGTCGATTAGTTGGACTAATTCCACTCCGTTTCCGAATGCATCGTCCATTAAAATGCTAATCCCTCCCTTCAGCACAGCAACGACTTGGGAACCATTTTCGTCGCACGAAGCGTAACGAACAGAGTGGAGAGATTCAAAAAGTGGATTTGCGCATGAGCGATTTGTTCTCGTTCGCAAGGAGAAGGGAACGGAACCCCGCACGGGTTCGCTCCCTTTTACGCTTTCCTGCTCTGTCCATTCTCGGAGGAGAAAACTCCAAGTCGCAAAAGGGACCAGAACGGGTTGGGAGAAGGAGTGTTGGTGTCATCCTCCTTTTCTTTCTTCCATTTTTACCTCGCTTAATCGGGAATTCAGCTGGCGATCGTGGAGGCGCGTGAGCGTGTGAGATGTAGGACGATAAGCCGTCGGGAGAGTAGATCCAGGCCACTGACGAAGGACACACATACTCGCTTGAAATATTCCTGCTTCCATTCGTTTCGAAAGCTGTTTCATTCCTGCGGTTATCACAATAACATTAGCTCCGAGAAGGTCGCTCTTTGGAGTCTCGTAGGAGTGTGGAAGTACATCAGTTCTGATATGAAATAAGAGGAAAAGGACAAAAAACACGAGGAAACGATACGAATACAATTAGAAAGTCAAGAAAAAACATATTCTGAGAACGACCATAAAAAGATTTAAATCATGAGTTTGAAAATAGCCGCCATAAGAGAGACTGGAGGAGACAGACTTTGCGAAGCGAACTGCTTCCTCCGCTTAGCTAAACGCTATGCAGGAACTATGTGCAAATATGAACAGTTGGGTACACAACTGCATATTCTGCACACATCCTCCATTGTTATTATCATTATTCATAGATGCTTTCCCGCATCACCAAATCCCGAAGGCATAATAAAACTTTTTAATAAAAGAAATCCTTTTCCCACCCGTGTTCTAACTTATGAAAATATGGCTCATTGTGAGACGCATAAATACGACATGTCGTAAAACAACTGAACCTTTTGCTAATATTGTATTTCCTTGTTGCCCATGAGAGAGTGTTGCCATACAGTGTTGCGGATCTTCGTCGTAAACAAACAAAAAAAGAGAAGAAGGCATCGAGAAACAGCATTGCTAATATACGTGCAAACGAGAGCCCCACGAATTCTAGGTGGTCATTGTAATGCATACACATTTTACTCGTTCCTTCATTCTCCATTAGTCCTGTGAATGGCGCAGATCATCACAGCAGAGCAAATTCGTATGGCACAGTCTCCCCTATAAGCGGCGGGGATAATCTCGACTTAGGCTAAGTCGACTGATCCTGTGGATCGGATAACGGTGCTCTCGCTGGTTCCAGTTCGGGAGTAAATCTCGGCTTATCCACTCCCGAGTGCGCGATCTCTTATCACATCGAGTACTCACAATCAGCCTAACTCAACGGACTAGTATGCACTCGGCCTATAAATACTTCTCCAAGGATCACATCATCGTGATTGCTTTCCAGTCTTTACAGTAATGCGAGAGCAGTACGATGAAGATTGAAGCGGGGTATAGAGGAGATCGAGAATGATGATGAGAGCGAACACAACTCAAATTGGTTCGCAGTCTCGTCTATTCAGGGAAGTGGTCGTGTGCGTTGCTTCCCGAATTCAACACGAGTAATTGTCGCGGGGTGAGAGCTATTAAGATGGAGCCGAGTCGAAACAACACCTTATATTCCCACCACCCGTTCCATACTCCATCATCGTATACCTCGAGGATGGTATTTATTACTCCAAGTGTAGGCGAAGCGTCGTCGTCTACTCATATGCAAACTCATTTCGTATGTTCATCGCTGCTTCGTGTACAAATATTTGTCGTCCTAATCGAACCATAGATAGAGGCGAGCGAGAGAGGATGAAATCGAATACATTATCATCACGTTTGCACAGAAAACGCAATGACTCGCCCGACAGTACTTGACTTTTATGCCAACTACAACTGAGGAAGTTGTAGCGACTTCAAGACCTCTTCAAATTGTTTATACCTTGATAGGCTCGTAAAATGCTTGTGACAGCGTGAGAGCATAAGATACAAGATAGGTCTCTTTTTCTGTCTACGCAAGCCGATGTAGAAAACATTCGACTCGACGTAATCACAGTAATCAGACGTTCGTTGTCTGTCCGTAGCCAGTTTCCTCGATATACAAAGCAGACATCAATTTCCGTTGAGTCAAGTGGGTGTCATATGAGGGAGGACTTTCACTTACAATAGCCCCCATTCATCACCCGGGACGACCTTCATGAGCTATTCACGGACCAACTTCCGACTCTCCCAATACGGTTCGTATCCTCATTAAAGAGGGACGTGCCGGCAGCTTCTCAATAACACTTCATATTAACCAAATTGACGATAATTACGCTATTTACGCGTGGCGAATATAATTGCATCGCAACACAGTTAGCAGAACCCATCGTCAGACTTCGGTGCGTAATGCCGCCGAAAACAGAAACACTTTTTTCTTCGTTTCCGAGCTTTTCCAGGTAGGTCTCATCTGTTGTCTCATTTCGCTACTACGCAACCGCCGAAGTCGTAGCAACATAATGGACTTCCTTCTAATGGACGTATCCACGTCTCATCCTGTCCTTTCTATTCAAATGTTCAGACCACCACAGAAAGAATGGTTGGAAGAGGGGCCACGTCAGGGACTGAATAAGCAAGGAAGGGCCGGTAAAGCCATTCACGCACGAGCCATTCACCGCAACTCCTTGCCATTGAAAGCGGCCGAGAAAACATTGGCCCCTGCTCTTCCTCCCCTTTCATCTCTCGGCTATACAAACGCATTCACACCTGCTCCATTCATTGCATTCCATTCAACGGCATCTTTGAACGACGACAACGAAGAACTCATCCGTATGTGATGACGATGAAAGGGGAAAGGGCTCTATTCAACGTGTAATACTGCCCGGATTACGGTACAAACCAAGATGTCACTCAGTCGTAAAGAGACGAGATCACGATGTTTGTGGCTGGGGATTACGCAGAGCTTCGGCAAAGAAGAATGGAGGGGGTTACGGTAGTCAGACTGCAACTGATTACACATTCGTCGCTTGAGCTGATCGTGCTATGGGGAGATGAGGGAGAGGCGATTATGCAAAGCGAAGGGGAGAGTTGTCTGATGACAACAAGCGGATGAGTCTATCGAATGGGCAGCGTTGCTCACACGGAATCTGCATCGACAATGGCCAGTCTGTCCCGAAAGGGAGAAACTACGATACCGTAGCCGCAGACTTCATTAATTTTAATGCTCCTCCAGAGCAGGACTGTGTGTTTGCGTTCCAATTAGAGCAGTTCCCGCAAATGGAGATTTCTCTAATAGTTGACCATCGTGTCGGCTGCACTATAATGATAGCATAGCCAAGCAAGACTCAATTTCACGCGTGCTTATTAGACTCGCTCAATTGCAGGTCTCATGTTCACGGAACTGCGTTAGAGGAAATCCCCAATTCGACCAAGATTACTGTAATTTGGACATGTGAAAGAGTATGGCGAAGATGACGTGATCGTAAGTAACACGATCACATGGATATCTTTTAGATCTACTCCTTGAAAAATGCAGCAATTTGAGCAAAATTGGTTATTTTGATAGCAGCTCAGCGTCATTCGGCTGAGTAAACAACCAACGGAGAGTCGAATATTCCGAATCGAATGAAAAAAAGACACAATAGCGCAAACACAACACAGGCATCATGTGACATTGCAAAATTGAATTACGAAGAAAGATAGATAACAAGGAATGACAAAAAATGGGAAAGAATGAAAAGGCTGCAAGTCGCGCCTTGCTTAATTGTGGTTTCCCTGTGTCAACAACACCCTTTCGATCTAATGATTCAATTCACAGGCCATTCATAGAAGCCGAAATTATGGCGAAATTCGACCTTTTGTCATGCATTCAAGGGACTCATCTATTTAGCATTCAAAACTGTGAATGCTACATAATTCCTCGATATTTGCAACGTAAATATAGTACCTCTACTTTCATCCCTAACTTTTGTAGCTGACATCTGGTCAGAAAAAAGAGATTAGTCTCTATAGTAGGAAGAGATTGGAAGTACGCCGCATAGGTTTTCTAAGAAGGCTCGGGTATAAATTTAAGATCGTCAACATTAGCAGTACCAGACACGAGACTCATTAGTCTATTATTAATAGGCCACTTCACTTCATCATTAACATTGTTTACGCGCCTTGCGTTCCAATAAAGCATGAAATATCTTGATAACTAAATGGTGGCTAAATCAGCTAGTTGCAGAGCAACATCGCTAATTATGGGCTGAATTCAGCAGGAAAATGGTCGCATCATAGCATAAGCAAGCGTTGAAGTGCAGCTATAGATGGGCACATGGAATAGTACAAAGGGAGCAGAAGAGGGGTGCGAGCCTCGCATAGCTTCCTCTTTCCTTCTACTATCAAGTGAATCACCGCTGTCATTCTCTCCGTTGTGTCTTCTTCCCTACCCAAACATACTGCCAATCACCGTCTAATTCGTCCTTCTACATAAGGCCACCACTGCCTTTTCCTCTTCCCCTTCAAATATCTGCATTCCACCAGAAAATGCCAACACTAATGAAGGTTGAACATAAGAGGTTATGACACACTACTCTTTGTCATAACATTTTATATCATTCTCTAATATTTACCCCACCGTACTCACATAATCGCTAGCCTAATTGAAGGGTAATGCTATCACGCGCTCTTCATAATTGCGCAATCCCAGATAGTGTATTTGTGATTTTTTTACTTTGCCATTATGGACTCTGTCTATAAAATAATTACTATCAAAATGACTTCCTAATGTGAACTCCTATTCAAAAAGGGCAACAACACGTGTTTCCCATTTCTACGTGGGCCGGGAAGGCATGTTATTGAAGATTGCAAAAAGGGCAAGAAAAAACATTGTGTACTATCTATATTTGGTGATGCACAATCGAAGCAAACCCATCGAAACAGTAGCCTGCTGGGCAATGGTTGATTCTATTCTTTCCAATATCCGAATCTTTTCCCAAACAAAAAAGAGGAAATGTAGTTAAGGGGGAAAATCCACCAAACTACGGTTTGACCACAAAGTTCATGTGAAAAATCCCAGCAAGGAGAAAGGTTCTTATTGTACAAGAACGAGACGGAAATGCCATGATGCATTCTTGGACCATTTCACATTACAAGAAGGAATGCGATCCTTTACAAAGGAGAGACGTATGCCCAAACATCTTCCCCCTTATTCGCCGTATTCTTAACATTTCCTTGTCTATGCACACAAATCGTAAACCCTTTCATACACGAGACTTTGTGTGTGTTCACATCAAAAACGGCCGTAATGGTCCGCTGTAAATGTTGCAAACTGCACAAATTTGAATAACATTACGGTACTTTAACGGGATGAAATGTCTGGAGGGTCCTAGAAGGAACAGGAATACGGGACAAAGTTGCTTAGTATAATACTCTGCATTTCAGTGAACATGGAAATATCTGGCAACCGGTGGGGACAATTTGAAAGGTGGTAGATTACTTTGCCTTGGGTAGACTAGCCACAAATTCGGGGTCTTTCAGTTCTTCCTTGAGAACGTCAAGCCCCCCGATCAATTCACCGTTGAGATACAGCTGGGGATAGGTCGGCCAATTCGAGTATTCCTAAACGGAATTCTACCGTATCTCAAAACTTGTGAATTAATATTTTGGTTGCTCATTAACCATATTTTAAATCATTTTGTCAATAGCAGTGTTTGACGTCAAAAAAGAGAGCAGACAAAACAATCAGAATGTCAACAATATGACAGCTTTCAAGAGGGGAAAAGTGCCTTTAAGTGCCATATAACAAGAGAAAGGGCTCTTTCAACTTTGGTATCTAATTTTTCGTCCAAGCTGAGCCGAAAAGTCGTAATGAATACAGGGTGGCCCAAAAATACTGTTACAAAGTTTTTTCTTCATTTTGTTCCTCGTATATGCACCACAGTGGTGCAACTTAGTATAGTTCTTCCCTACATTCATAGCTAGCTTCCTCTTTTGTCAGATTTCAAATATCTAGATTCCTACGTGTTTTATGGGCCTTCGAGTAGCCCAAGTTCAGAAGCCATTTGCTCGGGGGTACTTTCCAGACTCGGGAGTCCATATCTCAATGGAATGACCGTTAATTCGAACCAAATTTTAACATGATCAAGTAATAAGCTTCATTAACATAACTAATTTTGTTCGACTCTAAAATTTAAAATACCTGAGATGTTTCCAGTGAAGCAATGTGAGAATTTTGAAGCTTTTCAAAATTTTTTGGTGACTTTTGACATATTCTTTACTATTTTCTGTTCGAATCAACTGATCATTTTATTTCTGATACTGGTAGTTACTATGGTAGTACTGATCACGGCTGACCACTTTGCAGACACCGAAACCGCTATTCCATGTCTGGAATGACCATTATGTGAAAAACCCAGTAGGTCAGGATAGGGAAATACTGAAGCGGAACCGATAATGATAATTTCAGTTTATCTGCTCAAGAATAATCTAATAGGATGCAGAAAAGTGCTGAACTATCAAATTTGTTAATTTGATTGATTGTGAGCGCGCTACAAGACCGCTACGTGTTTGAATTTATTCGCAGCGGAAAAATACTGTATTTGATTATATTTTTCGCATGAGACCCCTCCCACCCGCAAACCGTCTTTTACTATAAAATGACCCATACCGCACCGTAAAATAACCCCCACCGTTTTTCGAAATTCTCGATTTACATGCCTACCCTACCGCCGCTAGAAAATTACCGCTACCGCAAAATAAATTTCAAACACGTCTTGAAGTCATCTAAGTCAGTCTCATCTTCAGTCAGTAAGTCTCATCTTGAGGCATTCCCTTGTTTATTCGCGAGCAAGAGATCCTAAAACGTAGCTCAAACACTCGGCGATACCTAAAAGATGAGACTGACATGACACATTCTGTAAAAGGAACTTCGTTTCGATACTGCTGAATAATAACATACTAAATTTTGAGGCACTTTGGTTGCTTCGTTAGCAAGTTATGAGACGAAATGTAGTGTAACAGTATTTTGGACCACCCTGTAGTAATGTCATAACAAAATTTTGTCAAAAATAAATTTGCGTAAATCTCTACTCGAAGAAAGACAGAGATAAATGAGTGGATGAGCGCTTCCCAAAAAAAAGAAACAAGTTGGAAAATTGATAGAATTTTACATTTAGTCGCTGTTGAATTGTTAATTTTCTTTCACAGAAAAAAATGAGTAGCTCTGAAGTAACTCAGGCCTGCTTGCCTCACCTTCAATCCCTGTCGAACCTCCTCATCGCTCAGAATATCAAAGGATCCAAAGGCGAGGTTTAGGTCGTTCAGCAGGCCTACCGTATTCCGCGAGAATCCTACAATCATTTCTTAACACCAAGATCATATTTTTCGACTATAGTATGTTTTCCAAGACATTCCTATCATTTGTTTGTATTTGAGCCACCCCGATCTGCGAGTTGCAGACCCGCACTAATTTTTAAATAAAGGAGGGCACTATTGATAAGAGTAAGAACAAGGACGAATTATGACTTGAAAGTACTATAGGTAAAGGTGTCCACGTTCGACCAAAGACCAATGACGTACCACACCGCGGTGTTTCGGGTGTTCCCTTCATGAAGAGCATGAGAGGGGATTGCTTGACCAGCTTGGCCAGTCGATCGTTGAGCGATTCTCCCTCAAGAGCCATCAGTGAATACAAGACTACCGCAAACACCTCTACGCACGTATCATATTTCATACGGCCATAAACGAAGGGTACATTTCATTGCATACGATAATTGACTCTATAGGCTTTTCAAGATCAGTCACACTACAGCAGCCGCCGTATACGATACCATCCCCAATCTCAAAGCTGACATGACCAAAGCTACAGTATCCCACAAGTGTTCTGTTTGCGAGCCATTGAGTAGTGGTGTAGTTGTGTGCCTCGCCGGCTGTCCCAACGGAAGCTACCGTACCTGCTCCTTGGTAGTCCCTACGGCCGGCACCCCTCCCCCTCCCGCGTGCAGGGCAATCTTCGTCCGAAGGTCAACCGGCTTGAATCCATCCAGACGATCCACCTCCTTTCCGGCCTAAACTGTATCTTCGAGCTACGCTTTGCACACCATATGACAGTTTGCATATAGCATAGCATAATTATAAGCCAACGAAAATGAATTCTACATAGTTCAGTGAAAATAAATATCCACCAACACAACGATACCCATCTGTTCCCTACATCCCACCTTGTAGAAGACCACAGTAGGTGCAACTTTGACTCCGGCTGCGAGTGATGCCTCGGGGACCTGAGATATGCAGGTTCATCGATCATCCATGCGAACTCTCCTACTAACCGAACATCTAGCTTGCATCAGATAGCAAAGCCATTATTGTAGGCTATACACAGTTCAGCCGATAGCATCTCGAATCAGAATCATAACCAGTTGCTCACCTCTTCTGCATCTACATAGGCTGCAGTGAAACCGCCACGAAGTTCAACACCCAAGTCTATGAGAAGCTGAAAAAGCGAAAACTATATTCTAGCGCATAATCCAGGGGAAACTGAACAAATATATGCGGGGAAGGAAAAAATAGGGAAATAGAGCGAACCGTATTGAGCTGAGCACACTGTGGAGCCCACGACGCATAGAAATGGACGAGCGAGAGTCTATAATGTTAATTTTGGCAGAATTAGAAAAATATAGTGAAATAACATGCGAAAACGATAGAATTTACAGTTACAAAATATGATGCAAACTCGCTCACTCTCCTTTAGCCGTGAAGGCATCAACTTCAGCCTTAGACTTCAGTTGGGGAAGGTCCGCCATGCCTCACTTGATCGGTTTCCTTAACAAAATAAATTGAAAAATCACTAAAACAAAAGGAAAATTGAAAATAAAAGAGCGATTTTGAAAATGGGGTGATTATTTGCGTTACAGTAATCGTGTTCGGTGAGTCACATTTTGCAGGCTGTGCCAATTGTAACTATTTTATTTCATTACTTTCTCAGCTTCTTGCAGTTTTTTCATGATTTTGTATTTAGTTTTCTCGAAAGTTTAAATTTGAAGAGCAAAATACATCTAGGTGCTTGATCTCCATGCGTCTTGCTCTTTCCAAGTTCGAAAACTGTTTTGCGTCGAGTTTGAAAAGATGTACAGATGTTCGTATGTGTATGCCGGTACTCCGTCCTAATCGGCCTACCATACAATGGTACTCAGCACTCCACCCGAAGCCGAGTTTCTAAACTGTTGTACAAGTGTCCAAATTGAGAGGTAAGAGAGGGAAGGAGATCGAAGAGGGGAGAGGGTGGGAGGGAGAGGAAGGTTCGTGGGTGATTTAAGGGGGGTCGAGATTGAGAAGAGGAGTAAGGTGGCAGTAGCCATGATGGCTGCTGAGATAGAGCAGCACTCTTTTCCCCCTTACTCTTCATCTCTCCCCCCCCCCCCCTCCCTCGCTCTACCAACTTCACTCCTTTACAGTTCTACGTTCCTCTCTTCGCAGTTTCGATGAGTCTCCAGCTACTATCGTTTCTCGCTCTCTTCGCACTGGTATATTTTAGCACCTCTAATTTCTGGATTTTCGAACATCGTGAAAAAGTACACCTGAAATTCATTTTTTGCTGAGACTCTAACGTTCAGTGTTACTGAAAAAATTCCACTACGGATGTTTTATGCATTTTCTACAAGAGGATTTATTCGTGTGAACCTTCCATCTCTTAATTCACTGATCATTTCACTCATTGCAGGTCTTCGTTGTCTCGTCTGACAAGGGACCAGAGGACTGTCAGCTGAACGAGAAGTTCATTCTGTGTGGACAGTGCGAGGGCACGTGTGCCAACCAGAGGGTGCGTCTCGCTTATCTATCTTATAAGTTATCACCATGGAAGGGTATTTCAGCACAAGTACATCAGTAGCTACATTCTGAATAATGAGAGATTGGGACGGGCACTTGAGCAATGCGCAATATCTTGAACCCCGCTTGTGCGTCTCGTTTTTGTCTCCTATTTCGCCTGCATCGAGCGGAAGTGGTAAAACTGCCCTTTCCCTAGCTGTTTACGACCTTACTCACAGTCAGAGTTACCGAACCGAGACGAAACTCGAGTAGGCGAAAGGTTGCAGAAAAAATTGGAGGAGGAGATGGTGACTATGCGGAAAGGAATGGAGACGGGTGCGGGGGAGTAATTAAACTAGAATGAATTCGATGGTAAACAAGACAAGAGGGCAAAGCTCGAAGAGCGAATGGCAAAGGTCTCATTATTGCTTTTTAAAAGGTGATGTTTGTGTGGCACTCATCGGACTTGTGGCGAAGTTGAAAACAAAACACAAAGTCATAATAAAAATCAAACGCGAGACTTACGGAGAAAAGATTATGGACAGTTGCCATTTCAGCCGGTTTGCAACAAGGCGTGCAGGGGTGCGAGATGCGAGTGCATCGCAGCCCATGGATTCGTGAGGGGCATACACGGCCATTGTCTCAAGTCAGTCCTCTAGATCGTAGATTCCGCGAAATGTTCTAGTGTCCGGTTGAATAGCTTTGGAATGCTCTCAATAACCCCATAATCGTGGGTATTCAGGGCATCCGAGTGTCCGGGTCCCTCCATCTACTCGGAAGACCCCTACCGCTTCATCCGTCCCTATGCCAAAGTGACCGAGTGCGTACATAATAGAGATGTGCATGCGAGTTCTTTTGTTTTATTCTTTTGGTGATGAGAAGCGTCACGGCGGTTATGAATGATATACGAAACATAGGCATCAACAGAACTCTCATGCACAACTCTAGTGCATAACCATCAATCACCCATAAACAGCGTATAATTAGATCATGCTCTTCCTCGCTTTACAAAGTTCGCTCGGCAACAAAACTGCATAGGCGGTGCTCCGTTCCGTCACGTTCTACCTAGTTTCAACAGGAACTGGCAGCTCCTCGCCCTGCCTACCGTATCTCGTCCATTCGTTTCAGGACCAAGCCGGGTCAGGGATCGTACCAAGACGTGCAACGATCGTTGAATGATGCAGGCGACATCAACTCTCTGGTGAATAAGATGGACGGGTCTGACGTGTACATTCCGAAGAATGTGGAGCAATTGCCCCTTTCGATAGAGGCAGCCCAAGCCAAGGTCTCCCACACGCCCCGCGTCCTGCCCTTCCCCGATAGATCTGTCATCCCCGATGAGGGCGTAGTTCCCGGTCTGGAGGGCACGCGAGTCGAAGCAGGGGACATCGATGTCAACCCCCTCCCCCACTTCTCCGCCCCAATCCAACATTCCGGCTACAGACAAATGTTCGCCCAACGGTTCATGTGAGCCTGAATGCATTCAGTTTCCACCCATCGTTACCCCGTTACTTACTTCAAGTGCACTGCCCTGTACAGAGTTTTGATGATTATGCATAAATAGCATTCAGTAAGGTTTGGATCGAACATGACACGGTTTCAATTTTGGGGGAGATATAGAACCGAAACTCGGAGTTTCATCTTGTGCGGTAAGATGCACGCAATAGGTACTGCCTAAGGAGATTGAATGGTGTGGAGTATGATAGAGCGAACAAGGTACAGAGTGAAAGACAGTCAAGTGGTCATGGGAAGAGGAAATGCGGGCCAATCTTCCCTCTCGCGCACTAGACTCTTTCTCCTTAGCCACTCTCGATTAGACTCGCGATCACAACACACCGAGCGATGGCTTGTGCACATTTATCGAGAAACAACGGACAACAAAGTGGAAAATTGGGAGGGGGATGAGATAGGTATTATTGACGAAAAAGTTCCTCCAGTTACCCATTCCTACTTCGTCTGGAGTCTCTTTATATCGCTTCTTTCTCTCGTTGGAAGTAGGAATGAGGCGACTGACGGAACTTCTTCCTTCACAATAGGGGATATCGATCGATTTACGATTCACCCTCAGGGGAAGTCAGACACAGGCATTCTTCCTTTGCCAGCAATCGCGACATTTCGTCCTCGTGTTCACTGTCTTCATTGTCCGTACCTTCCCTACAAGAATGCAGATATTATTGGAGGAAAAGGAACGTTGAGAAATCTTTGCAGCACACTCCGCTAAATACAGTGAAACTCTCTCACAGTGTTCTAAATGTTAATCGAACGAGCCAAAATGCTAAGGATACGGTGTTTTCCGTGCGAGAGTTCCTACCGAAATCAGGGTTATTTTTCGGCATCTCGTTCGCTTAACATTTTCACTGTTGTCAGAACACTGTGCTCTTGGCAAAATGCCACCTTAGGGTAAAAGCCGGCTCCGGCTGAAGTTTTACGGTGGTTAGCGGAAAGAATTGTGCAGCACTCTCAGCGTTCGTTTTCCTCCAATAATAACGGGATTCAACTAATTTCAGACCTATTGAATTCCCCGAGATCCGTACATACTGCTAGTCCCGATTCGAGTTCCACCAGTTGCGTCACCTGAACATCAAGGATTACCGTAGAAAATGAGGATACTACGGTATCTAGTCATTCCGTCGAAGCAAATAAAGGAAAGAAGAAGAAGAAGTCGATCGATACACATGCAAGAACAATGATCGGGCGAGAGTCAGTGTCTTGGAAAATGAGAAAATCCATCTTTGATTTGGTTTGATATTTGATTTCACTGATTCCCGTATCTCCGTAACTCTCACGTCTACCAAGTATTTATGCTACTCACTCCTGCATTTGCATAGGCCGGACGCTGAAATATTTGATGATATTCACGAAATCTTATCACCTATGGTTGAGGAAAATGTTCCGTCAGTCGTCTCATTCCTACTTCCGACGAGAGAGCGAAGCGGTATGAAGAGAGTGCAGACGAAGTAGGAATGAGTTTACTGACGGAACTTTTTCGTCAATAATAATACTAGGCAATATTAGATCATCTCCGTTGTTTGCTCGCATATGCTTCTAGTTCTACATAAAAGGAGAGCCTTTGTGCAAAATATAATATAATGAAAAGAAAAAAATGATACTATATTTATTTGAAAAATAAATTGAAAAAAGTGTATAGTAAACCTCATCGGGACTTCGCGGAGACACGTCCTCGACCCAGTGAACCCCGTCAGAACGAAGCACTACCTCAATTGGGGGCGATTACATCCGCTCTCTTCACTCGCATATTCTGGGGAATCTACAGCAATATATGAAAAAGCGATTTTGTTGCTTCAGAGAATAACTATCTATATATAATAACTAAAAAGTATCTAAAATATTTATTACAAGAAGAGTCTAAATCAAATTCCAATATGTTATGATCATCCTCTCATCATCCTAGATACGAGAGGTCTGCATACGAGTTTTTTAGTCAATAAGTTTCATTGCTTTTGGTGACGAGACGCGTCGCCGCTATGAATGATATATGAAACAAAAGTATTAAAGGAATTCATATGCAGGACTCTACTACCTATTATAGATACCTCCCTCAGCCCTCGTCCCCATCCCCTCCCCATTCCCCACCTGTTTCGCACTGGGCAAACTCAGACTCGTCTGTGTGGACCTGCTCACGCTCCGATCCGCCCCGTCCGAATTAAACATCGGATGGACCGGCACTCCCCACTCGTCCTCGTTGTCGAAGCACTGCAAGGGTGACCTTTGATCTTTGCTACTTGATCTTTGATCTTTGATATTTCCACCTGCAGCACTCCAAGCGAGGTAGCCTTATTCGCATCGAGAGTCTCCTGCGTATGACTCTTCGACTCGACCTTTCCTGCTTCGTAAGTCTTGCGCATTTTCATCTGGAAGCGAACGGGTGAGATCAATCATTGGTCGAAGTAAGCTCATTCCCTTAGTAAGCTCTTTCGTAGACAGAAGCAGGCACGAGGCAACTAACGCATAATAGTCAACCACAGTTTCGAGAGTATCTTAGAGTATGTCATATGACCTGTAGTAAATTGACGACCATCGACACGAGGGACAGTCCAACGAGAATGAAACCGAACATAATGATGAGGAGACGAGGCGAGTGGGGCACGAGATCGCCGAGGCCAATCGTGCTGTGACCAAGAGAGATTCGAATGGTAAGGGTTACGGTATACCTGAGTGATATGAAGAAGAAGTAGAAGGCTTCGAGGAGCGACCAGTGTTGATCCCAATAGGAAAGCACTATCGTGCAGATCCACACCTAAACGACCATTGGAATAGTTTTGCTAATTTATTCTTTTCAACAAATCATGATCCTTTTCTATAATTAGTAAAGCGCTTCCTGCTAAATGTCTCAAGAAGTGCTTACCCATACAATAACGAGAGATACGCCGACAATGAGAGGCAGATCGAATATATCTAGGTCTCTTCTCTCTTGATCCTCTATCTCCCTCATCTCTTTCAGAGACTGTTTCGTACAACATCGCAGTATCCTCCTCGCTACTCGTTTCAGTTGAAACCACGGATACTTCATTGTGAGAGTGAGCAGCTTGCCGAAGTCCTTAATTGCTGTAAATTTTGTGAATACCTAGATGCACAGCTGTGAATGTAATATAATTGAAGAAAACGTCTGTTACACAGAACGAAAATTCCATGGCACACGACACCGCCGTGGAATTACCCTAGCGGCCTAGGGTATCATTCCCCAAAACAGTAGGGGGAGGCGGAAATCTTAGGATATTTTCACGCTGGTGACGTATTGTGGGGAATTATTCCCTAGCGGGGTAGGGTATTTTCGCTCAGTGTAGTAAATTCGTTCCTACTGGATTCTCTTCATACCGCTTTACTCTCTCGATAGGAATGAGACAATTCACGAAACATTTTCTTCAGCTATGCATGGGGTTAGCGACAACCCCGAGAATACAGATAAAGACTTCTATAAAGCTCGTGAAACATACCTGTAATACGAGTAGCATAAGTGGAATTCCGAACAGAGCATAGATCATTGTGAGGATCTTGCCGAGAGTCGTCATGGGATAGATGTGACCGTATCCTACAGTAACCATCATCAGTTGTCACAAACGTATGCTAGATACCTATCGTAGTGACTATAGTTCCGGCAAAGAACAAGGCATTCCAGTAGTCCCATTCCATCTTTTGCTCACTGAATCGAATGCCCAGAGCTGTCTCGTATTCAGCGAAATCGCTGCAAGAAAACGAGTAGATCTACGTAATTTGAAATTTTGGAAATTATGTGTTATGTATTGTGCACCAGAATCAGTGTATATCTAGTTGCATGACAATTCTATAAAAGGCTGAAAGTCGTGCAATCTTCACAGCAAACATTATGCGTTGAGCTATTTGGAGGTCGAGATTTATGATATGCCAGCCTCGTCTCTAGTTAGTTGCATTCTTGAGATGTCAAAGACGGAAGAATATCGAGGGGAAGGATCTCGGGGGAAAAGGGGGGAAGAGCAGAGAAAATGAGATTAACGAGGGTCCTCTGAGAGTCTGAACGTTGAGAAGGGGAGGTCTGATAATTAGTGGGAGTACTAAGCAGGTCCTTAAGATGGTCTAGGGAACTTCACCTTATGATATGACTGCGAACCCTCTCGGAAGTATTCCCTTTGACATAGATGAGATAGTTTGAGTTGTTGAACAGTTCATTCATAAGAGAATCGACGTGCCTCGATCGATTGAGTGCGATGCGCTGCAATTTATCTCACTTTATCCTTTGATGACATAGCTTAATTATTAGTCTAGGTAGTTATATTTGCTATACTTCGAACCGAGAATGCTGTAAATTTTTCATTCCACATCACTGTAAAGTACAAGGGACGTGCATCATTAGATCCCTGGGGGCATGTCGAAAAGGGGAAGAGGAGGTCAAATTGGATTGAAGTCTGCTGTGTGATTCACTTGACACTTGCCAACGACCACAACTAGAGAGAGAGTTGAGTACAAGAGAAAAGAAGAGGACACGCCGATTTGTCATAAATGAGTCCCGAGGGGCTTCTTTATCGTTCACACACCACTTCTGACGATGGGCTCTATCATTCTCATGCGCAGGCAAAACCCTTTGATCCGGTGTTGCGAGAAACGCTCTACTTTTCGTGAAAACATTGTTATATTCTGCTTCTGTGATTCTAGAGATCTTCAACTCCTATTAACGTTTTCAGTGAACTTTTCAGTGGATAATGCATAACTAACCTCGGCCCACTCTTGCTTGAGAGTATCCTGAACGGATCCCTCCACAATCAGGAATATCAGCCCTCCGAGGGCCATATATGAGAGAAAGAAGAGAATGAGAACGAGGTGCTTCATTCCGTATCTGAGCAATTATTATGACCAATTAGTTTCGTTCTGTTACGTTTCAGGGTTAGCTGAAAACTGATCAGAAACGATTACTACACTGACTTTGAACAGAGTGAAAACAATTGGAATAGCCTATGTTGCTCTCTCATTTGACTGATGTTCTAATAGAGCATAACTTCATAGGTTGTTTTTGTAAGAACTTCTGATATGACCTTCACTCCAAAAATGGTTCGAATAGCTTTTGGCTCCTTTCAGAACAGTGAATCGTGGACTGACTTGTGGTACATCTTGTTGAGTATGCGAAAGCACAGAGGGGGCTTCTCGTGGATCCTCATCATTCCCCTCACGCCTGCCGCATGCGCCCGACCCGCCATCTCAAATTAGCTATCTAATATTATTATTTCCCCCATAATCTCCTGGAAATTATAATTCCCGCTATAAATATTGGCCTACATACAGCAGTACCTCGCAACAGAGCATACGTGCCACTATAGATATATCTATCTAGCTGACTGACTAAAGTTCTCTCGACCTCAAGACAACGAAGCCATTTACCGTGAGAGGGACACTTGCAGTGCGCACCGGCATGTAGCCGAACATTGTGGGTATTGGGGAATGGGGGGAAGTTACGGGGGAAAGGCTCAGTACTAGTAGGGGATGGGACACTAATGCGACTCTATCTAGACAATTGCATCGGAACCCCCCACTTCCGACACAAGAAATGCCGCGAAATTCGAAGAAGATCAGTGCGCAGCAGATAACGCGCCTTGCAAGAGAAAAGAGGAACGATCAGATAAATAAACTGGGAGAAGAAAAACAAGCGAGGCTCCTGGGGAGAGATGAGTGTGTCTGGCTATATACTAATGACCGGGTTTCCCTCGTTGTCTTTTGTTCCGTCCCTTCATGGAATACCTGACAACCCTGACAGATGGCACTATCTCAATGCAAAGGGAATGTTTGGAATTCACATCGTTCAGAGGGGAGAATAAAGGCCTAGACGCTGGTTCATTCAGGCCTACCGTAAGATAGGAGATTACAGTAACTCACCGCCCGTGCACTCGAAGCGCCCTTGGCCATTTGGTCGAGAAATCGAGCGGTTCGCGATGATCCCTTCGAGGCGGGTCCTCCACTGAAAAGGAGAACGGAATATGGAGGGGAACGAGGAAAGCGACTGGCAGCTGTCATAAATTGTAGAAGGGAGGACAAGTCGGGATGGAGGGGGGGGGGACTCTCAACCAAAGGTTGTCTAACGTTCATCTTTACATGAGAAAAGTTTGCTGTAATTATACCTGGGTAGATAGTTCCCGGAAGGGCAATCTCGATATATCGCTATGTCTAGAATTATCCCGAAAACCACGAGGAAATTGTTCTCTGAGCAGAAGAAACCCGCATGCCCGATGCACACTTCATCATACCCAGCCCACCCTCAAGAGCCACTTGCTCGAATTTCTACACTTGATAGGGGGGATACCTCTGGAAATTAGCGAAAGAAGGGTTGCAATTTCAGGGAAAATGGTTACCCCATATCTTCCATTTTCGCTGGTTGCAAGCGCCACTTGGGTTCAGAAGAGCGTGGTGACTGGGAGGGGAGATTTCTTAGCCAAAGAAGGGGACTGGACGGAAGTTGTCTCGTCAGAGTCTCTTGAGAAGAGAACGAAGAACGAACGCCTTCTAGCTCTAATTGGCAAGCGAGTCGGTTCTGGTCTTAGAAAGGGGGGTGGCTGATTGCCCTTTTCTAACCAATAGAGGTGGGCTTTGTTTAGTGAAGGAAGAGGCTCATCCACTCTAGGTTGAACTAGAAATTGGTCAAGCGAGTCCGTCTGATGGATATTGCTCCCATAAGCACATGCTTCCATAATTACGGAACATTAATCTGCCCTCTAGAGTGTTCCCATCATAGTTTCGTAGCTCCATGATGCAGAACCATGAAAAGGACCTTAGTAGAACTCTGCTATTTCCCACTGGAATGAATGAAATTGAGCCATTTGTCCTATGATATGAATTCTGCATGGGAGTTCTCTTCATGGTGAAGTTTTTTTTTCTCGATGAAAATAGCAGTTCAAATGAAAGATAGCCTAAAAGAGCTCGTATGGAAATCTGTAATATATAACAATAGTTGACTGACTAGTGATCATCGAGAGTGACGACACTCTGAACGAGAAGGTTCGACGGACGTCGAAGGGCTGCGTGGAGCATTTCGGAAGGAATGGGGAGAGACTATCGCATCCTTGGATATAAACCTGAATTGATGCCATAAAGAATGTACAAAGAATGCACATAAGGACATTGAAAGGATCAGAGATATCTAGAAATGATTCACAGACAGACAGACATACAGACAGAGAAATAAGTTGCAGTGATTTGGTATAGCTATAATAAGAAGTAAATAACAGAAAGAGGCAGACATGACTCTAGCAGATCTATCCACTAGAAGATGACCTCGTCGTATGCATATTCTGTACATCGCGAGAGGGGGGCTGAACCCATGAGAGAGGGTCGCAAACTAATTTGTGAGAGGGGAGCAAGAGAGGGCCTCTCGACATGCGCATAGGGCAGATTGCGCATAAGTGATCTGTCACCACCCGATGTCCGGATATTACGAAGGCCGCCTATTTTCCGGCTCACTGACAACAACACTTCATAGGAGGGCTATTGACTTAAATGAACGGACGAAGTGTACTGTAGCTATCGCGAACTGAACTGAGTTCTCCGCTGCGGGAGGTTGGAGATGATAGATGAAGCAGAAGAGTGGAGTCGGAGTGGGAGAGGGGAGGGAAGGGCAGGGTGAGTTATGTTTCAAGTAGTGTTCATAAGGAGGGAAGTGGAGTACGGACGGGGGCATAGCTGCATGTCATAGAGTCTTTCTCTATCCCCTTCCCCCTCCCTCCCCCTCCTCCGACCCCCTGTTACCCTGGGGAAATGGAAAAGGGATGGCAAGTGGAAGCGGGGAGGGCAGGCCTCTTTTTACGGGCAAACATGTTCCTGGGGGAAAGATAAGACGATGAGATAGTTGGCATACCTACACTTTGCTATCCATCTCAAAGGGCACCCGATGAACAGGAAATGGTAATGAAGGGAACTTTATCCAACTACGCGATAGACATACCTGAAGAGAGAATGTGAATGTAGCATATAGGTAATTGTAGGTGGTTTAGGTGGCTTCTATGGTATATGGGAAACATAGTACATTAAGCGTTCGGAGACACGAGAAAGATCGAAAGAAGAGTGGGGAAAGAGACAAGCATCACGACTTGTTGACATGCAAAGAACTAATTTTCTCTTGCTGCTTGAGCTCAGTTTGATCTATTGCACTTAGTAGTACATCCTTACTTGATGGCGTATTCACAATGCATACTCTATTTAACTTAAACTGCACAATTTCAACTTTATAATAAGGAGGTTGCGGTATTCAGATCATATCCGTGCTCCATAATTTGTCTGAGCGTTCGAGTACGGTAGTTCTCTACTCTCCGGTCCGGTTGCGTTTTAAATTTAAATTTATTTTTTTTTATTTTTTTCCCTTTTTGTTTTGTGATTCTAAACGAGGCTTATTTTCGCATTCAGAAGGTGCAATGGACGGGCTGGAACTTGTTCTGAACAAGCACAGTTCGGACTATCCTGCACTCGTTCGCGAAGCTCTTCTTCAAGGTTTGTGAACTTATTTTTATAAACGTGGGAAGCAATGTTTAAGATTACTTATGTTAGATTAATCATGACGATTGCAATGAACTGTGTAATTTGCAGACTCTCTTTCTGATGGTCTCTCGACCCGTGCTTCTATCTCGAATGGATGGTGTTGGCTCATTTCGAAAAGTCAACTGTTTGTCTGGAAGCTTGTTGAGGTGAGCTCAATTTATACTATATATTTTACCATTTCTTATTATCTTCAACTTATAGGGAGCAAAGCCTTCGTCCCGCACGAATCAGACGTACAATCTGACCCTGCAACGAACTGGTCTGCCGTACTCTCAGGAATCCGTCGTAATCTATCCGCGAGGTTCGCTTAACCTTATCGTATCCTTATGATTAGAGCGAAAAAATATAACAACATGTATCTATTCTGCATGTCTGCCGAACTTAATAATATAAATATCGGCTTCTCGCGCTCTCCTCGCTTCGAGATGATCGCACGCGTTCCCCTTTCGTTCGTGTCCCGCTGATCTCTCCATCCAAGCATTCGCCCTTCGTTGGCTTCACTTATATATAATATTTCAGTTCTTACCGTACCAGACAATCGTTTCAGGAACCGCAACTCTTCCGGGAGTTCTCGCTGTGAGTGGTGAGGGAACTATTCGACACTGGCCGATCGTAGGAGAAGCACACACTGATACGGTAGTTTTTTTGTGTCATTGTAGGCTTGTGCAAGTAAGGAAATACATGACTGGTTTTACTTTTGATATAACTCGTGTATCGTTATGGGTTTTTTTATAATGTATACGCGTACGAACACTACCTACATCTAACTATGGGACAGAACTTTGCTTTTCCCAGCTGATGCCGTAGTTAGTTTTGATGTGCAAATGGCTTGGAATTCAAATTGTTGCATGCGTCGCGGTTCGCCACACTCTGTGCATTTTAAATGTTTTGAGTCCGCTGATTTAAACAGTCGTGGTTTGTGTACTACAGGTAATCGATCTCTCTTCCGAAGTCGTTCTATCCATTGTGAATCTCGTCAACTACACAGATGGACTCACCTTCTTCGCTCTCGCTACAACCACAGGGACAATCTATCGACTGGAGACGGTACCGTAATCCGTGTTTTCCGTGCAGGAAACCCTTTTGCAGGAAGAGGGAAAGGGAGGGGTACGGTATGGATGCATCGGAACATTGGACAATCGAAGCTTCGCCTCGCGACTTTCCAGCTTTGTGGGAAGGGGCGCATCTGAAACAAGGTTTGCACTTTATTTCATTAAGCAAAACATTCTAAGTAATAGTGTTTACTTGTTTTTATTATGAGTGCTTTACAGCAAGCACCTGTTGCGTGTTGTGGTGGTGCAATTGCCGCGTGAAGATCGTCAATCGGAAGAATCGGATGACGAAGACCATCCGGGAACGGGTCTCGTAGCGATTTCTACGACTACCGTATCCCTCTTCGATCCCTTCGAGAAGGTATCCCTTCCATCCACTTACCGTAATCCGTACCATTGGTTTACAGAAGTGTCTGTGGTCCGTGAGCGTCAAACAGCTCATCACTCCTCTTCTCGCGCAGAAACTCAAGGTATCTCATTTGCATACTAGACCATAGTTTGAGGGTAATCAAACTAACAGCGTAGGAAGAGTATGCAATTGCAGGCTGCGAATATCCGTCCGGACCCTCCCCCATCCGTGTGGGGACTGGATGTGTTCCCCTTCCGACAGGGTCTCCTCTTCCTGGCTGGAATATCCGGAGAAGCATCGGTGGTCCAGCTTGCACTGGGTATGTGGCGAGGGATAATCCCAGTGAATTGACAATATTCCATTGAGAAGCTGCACGCAGTAGTTCACCATTCCGATAGTGTCGACGCTCATTGAAATACAATCTAAAAGTGCTCATATTCAAGATTCTTTAAGCTTTTTGTCTTGGATCACTCT
Organism: Micoletzkya japonica; assembly: GCA_900490955.1. Lineage (NCBI taxonomy): Eukaryota > Metazoa > Nematoda > Chromadorea > Rhabditida > Diplogasteridae > Micoletzkya > Micoletzkya japonica. The sequence goes on along the minus strand of LS878699.1, from coordinate 43,932 downwards.
CTTGAAAGATGCCCTTGGGGGGAAATGTAGTAGTCTCCCTTCTGACCGTCCCCTCAGGCTACCTCGATCTGCGCAACAACGTCTCCTCCTCGCCCGCCTCCTTCTCTTCCCTCTTCCTCATCCGTAATATGGTCGCCCAGCCCTACTTTCGGGTAAGCTTCATCTGCTCTTATTATTATCCTCAATTGTATGTGGAAGTATAAGAGGAAAGAAGTACGACAAAAGGGGGATATATAGTATTCCATTCGGGTCTTTTTGACAGTTACCCACCAATACAACCACGTAGTCATTACAATTGATCATGAAACGTCACCATCAGTTCTAGTTGAATAGAGTGATGGGCAGGCAGGAGAAGAGTCAACCTTCGTGGGCCGGGTCTTCCTTTCCCTGTCGGCGACCGCGGCCAAACTCAACTCGATGACTCACACCGACGGAGTCATCATATTGCATCACTCGAGTGTACAGGTACGGTAGGGGAAGGATACTACCATTGAAATACTACCATGAAAAATGAGCCTACCAGTGCACATATTCATAAAGTATCCAGCCTACCAAATAAAAAATTATAGCAAATGTGGGTCCATTGGCCCATGTATTTGCCCTGTGAACTGCTGGCGGTTTTTAAGAAATCAATTACAGCAGAAAAAAGATAGTTACATATCATCTCTGAAAGGAAAAATGTATGGGTTTGCTTCTGAAAGACAACATTGAATGTTGCGCTTATTACACTTTGTACAGGCAGTTCATCTACCGGAGAATCTGAACGAGAAATCATCTCCGCGACTCATTCGAACACTCGAACTCCCGAGTAACGACCCTTTCATTGGATACGGTAAGCGATATTGATCGGTTTTTTTCTCGCATTTTTCACCATTACTGGTTCCTCCTCATAACCAAAGATAAGAATAGCTGTATTGCAGCTTCGATGGAGGAGCATACTTATATTATCCGAGCCAGAGCCGGAATCGAGAGTGTCCGACTACTTCCCGGGTACGGTATACATTCACACTTTTGTTCACTACAGTGAGATTTACAGAAATGCACAATACACTGCTGCGTCTCACTACTGAATAAGATAGATCAAAAGCTAGGGAGTAAGCATGAAAGTTCTTCGAAATTGGAGAAAATTCAGGCTGGAAATATTGTTGTGGAATTACGCACTTTGCAGCGGTTTTATGGAAGAGACGGCGGAGATTGCGATCGAGTCATTGGAGGAGAGACTGGCTGATGGGAGGGAGGAATCGATGGAGGGACGACTACTCAAGAAGGCACTCCTCCACTTCAGCCACAAGAGAATCGTACGTTTCCACCTCCTGATTCGCTCCATCGAAAGGATGGGGAAGGACTGAATCACAATTTAGATCTTCTGTTCCTATGAAAAATGAATGAGTACTTTAAAGGGACCCTTTAAAACGGCACGTAGTAACTGCGTATAGTAGTGGTAGATAAGTGCGGATTACTGTAGGCGGGTTACGGTATGCGATTACAGAACCAGGCGTCGTCGACGTTGAACGAACTGTTGTCTCGGAAGAACGTGGATGTGGGAAGAGTCATCTGGGGATTCGTGGTGGAACTGCTCGATTCAACTTGTGAGAGAATCTTGCCAAGTTCATAGCTGAAGCTATGCCCAGCAGTTATTTAGTGTATCTTGTTTTCGCTGTGTCTACGAACAAGATGAGATGCAGGGGAAAAATACTGTATTTGATTAAATTTTTCGGTGTGAGACCCCTCCCACCCGCAAACCATCGTTTAATATGAAATGACCCATACCGCACCGAAAATTGCCCCCACCGCTGTTCTAAATTCTCGATTTGCATGTCCGCCCTACCGCGGCTAGAAAATTACCCCAACCGCAAAATAAATTTCAAATACGAGTATTTATCCCCTGATGAGATGGCTTCTTGAGGTTCTTCCTCGGGTTCGATCGCAGCGGATCTGCAGAACAAACGACTGATATTCCAGAGGCTTCTCCTTTTCCTACGCAGTATGAACATCATGCAACAGGTAGAGAAGAGGGTTGCCAATCTAAGAGGGACGGGTGGATCTGATCTACCGTAGTTCTCTAATCTTGCTGTAGACGGTTCATTGGTTGGGTGTGGCTCTGCAGAATGCTTTTGGTACAGAAATGGAACGTTTGGGGAGTGGCTAGATCACCATTGTGCAACATGCTTGTAGGAGAGGCTACTTTTGGTTTCGGCTAATTATGTGAAGCTGCCTGCAGAAATGTTTGAATAAGACTAGCAGATGTATGTCTTAGTGGTTTGTACTTTATCTCTATCTTTTTCCTTCTTTAAAGGAGGACCATTCAGTACCGTAGCCAGGATAATTCAGGCTAATTTGCATAGCGAGAGAGCGAAGGCCATAGAAGAGAAACTAATCGAATCCGTCAGGATGCCGTCAGAAATTTGAATAGATTACGGTTCCGAACGGAGGTCCTTTAAGATGTGTGAGTGTGAACAACTCGTCGTTCCTCCCTTCTGCACTTCGTGCGAACCACGGACAATGGCGGTGCTCTTGCAGGTGGGTTACGGTACAGTACGGTAGATGGAATTCAAATATTACTAATTAAAAACCAAACTTTGAGATGTGAAGATTGTAGAGAACGTGAAACGGACCAAGTTTTCGGCCCGCTGTCTTTACGGGCAGACTCGTGTTCCACATGAAATAAGCATGAAAGTGGTCCCTAGGAGATTGGTTGTCTTGAAAGACGATGAATTGTTTAAGGAAGCGAGCGAACGACTCGACGTAGCTCTTGCCTTGGTTGCGTGTCATAATAAGAAGGTATTGCATCATTTTTTTCTTCAAATTATCGGAATGATGGTATTGATGATTTTTGCACACGATGCTTAAAAGAAGTGAGTGAAGCATATGCGAAAGATTTCTCTCTCAAGGACATTCTATCGTTAAAGACGCGCTAAGTGGTGAGTCACAAATGATTCGTATTGTGATGGACTCATTCAAGGAACGGCTTCTTCTGGAGGCTGCGGCTCGACGTGCGTGTGATGAATGTGAGGATATCGTCACTCAGGGAGGGGCTGATGTCGTCTTCCTGACAAAGGTACGGTAGAGGATACAGTACTCTGCGTTCTCCCCGACATCTATCTGAGTCTCCGTCTAGTGATCCATCCGGGCATCCATCTAGGCATCCATCTAGCCAAGCATCTTCCCCTTCAGCTGTCCAACCTTCACCTGATCTTCCCGTGCCTGGTCTCGTCGTCCTCTCCCCTCCTGGAAACCGTCAACAGCGAAGAACGTCTGGATGTACTCTCTGCCTGTGCTCATCTTCTCAACGTTGTCTCGCAGGCCATTGACAAGAATCGATGGTAGCCCTCATCTTATTGTCTACAGAGAATAGTTAAATGAAAAATTTGTAACATTTTGTAAAGAATAAGCTTTGTGCACCTCCACGAATAGCTAAAAGAAGATTCTCGCACTTTGCAGTTCGCACTCGTCCATTTCCATTCCTGCCTCCGCTACAGTTTGGACACACGGACGAATTGCGACTGCTTTTCTGGATGTGGTTGGTCTCCTTTCTTCCTTCCGTGACTCCCTTACCGTATCCAATTCGCGGAAGTGAATGATGTATGAAACATAATGATTGTACTGACTCATCTCTGGTAAGCATTCCCCCAATTCAGGCTGATCTCGTTCTAAAGGAGCTCGAAAAGGGACACAACAGTCTGTCGCTGACCTCGCGAACTCGCCTCCGGGAAATGCTCACGAGTCTCATCAAGTTTGGACTCACCGAACAACGGTTCGTTTTTTTTCTTTTATAATTTTCTCCTTGATGGCGCTAAAACTATCGTTCTAGTGTATTTTGAGCTCTTCGTAGCCAAACCAACCCTTTAAGTGCGTGATATGGGTGAGGTTCGAGTACGGTAGGAGGAGGAGCTACATTATACGGGTTGCTGTATTCACCAACATACAGTATATTGTAGAGGTCGTGCCGAGAACAACAAATTGCTGCGTCGACTCTTGGACATGGGAGATGCTGCGCTCGCTCTCGAGATGGCTGAGAGATTCAAGGTTACGGCATATCCCGAGGGAAGAGGACTAATCGGGTTACTGTAGGACTTCAAACTACTCGTGAAGATTACGCACGCAAACATGGAGGACGGGGACAGAAGGGAGCGGCTGGAGACTTATAAGAGGTATACGGTAATAGGGGGTGATGGGGCGTACAAGTGGAAAAGTATTTTGAATTTGCTGGTCGGAGTGAAACGTAGTAAGATAACCTTGCATATTTGAATCCTTGATAATGATTGTAAACCGTTTGCTACTTAGTAGCATATCTCGATGTCTGCGAAATATACCAAGATTTTACTATTTTAGACGATTCGCCGACGACAACTTCGAACTGTACCTGTGCAACTACTACCTCCGACACAGTGAGTTCTTGCTCCAGGTTCAGTTCGCGATAGACTACCGTAACCCCTCGCCTTGCAGACATGACGCACTATCTGCTGGAACAACAGGGCGAACGAGTGGAAGCGTTTATGGCAGAGCACGATTCGATTAGGTGGAGGAGGGAACTGCAGACACACAAATACGCACAGGTTTATCTTCCCTCTCGGTTACTGAGGAAAGTCTGCCCTCATATCCACTGTCTGCAGCTCTTCCATATGTCTTGTTAAGCATTTTACCCCCCTTTGATACTGAATATATGTAAAGTAGAAATAAAAGCTTCCGGATACGGTAATGATGTTGTATTGCAGGCCGCTAACAGTCTCATGCAAGCAGCGGTTCATGAGGAGAGAAAATTGTGGAATCAGAAGGTTGGTAAGGGAGGTTGATCTTCGAGTAGATGTAGACAATCTTTGCGACTCGATAGTAGTTATGATGGAGGGAATATCGACTCTGAAATTTTGTAATGCAAAAGAGTTAAAAGTGTCAGATGTACGCGTCCCTCGCCTATCTCTCTGCGTGTTGCGCCGATGAGGAAACTGCGGGAGAGAAGCAGAAGATGGCAGCCATCAAGGTTACTGTAACTTTCGTTGTGAGAGTCGAGAGGACATGAAGTTGGCTAAATGACTCATTCAGGAACACGCCTCTAACACTCTCGCACTGACTCAGCATCAGGTGTGGTAGGATTGGTTTTCGCTTTTTTATTGTACACATTTACTTTACTCAGCTTGTGTGGATGCTGAGGTAACTGAATTAGTGACCAGTTTTATGTAGGAGATTATAATTACAAAACTAACATTTTATAAACACCTTTTAAAAAGCACAATTAGTTCTACAATGCGAATAGTATGCTCTAATGTTCAGGAGCGAATTCCCCTTCGCCAGCTGGCATCGATGTTCCCTGATATGACCCACAAACCTCGACCGTTGACTCTCGACGAGATTGTTGAGGTACGGTAGAATTTTATTGATTGTTTTATAAATTGTGACAATCTTGATTTTTCACAGATTAAAGGGTCCCACAACCCACTTTTTAACAATAGTCACTCTCCACGTCATGATATGGATCGGAGTACCCTGATTATGAATCAGGCATTCCCACTTTCTGATTTCCCGTTTGAGATTCACTATCGCGCTTAGAACAACCACTCTTCGAGCGAGAGACCTTGCAAAGTGAGGAGAGCGCAGAGAGTGAAACAGTCTGGGATTCGTCTGACTTTCTACAGTTACCATTAACTCATCCCCGTTAGCGTCCCCTGACCTGCTCCCCAAGCTCAGTATGGACATCCCCAATCTATAGCTAGAGGAAAGCCGGCTTCTGGATTTCATCCAATGCACTCCCTCCATGCATTGAGGCCTTCACTCCGGGCTTAAGGGCTGGTCACCCTTACTCCGATTCACAGTAATGTGTAATATAAAAAATGATATGGAATATATATATATATATATATATATATATATATATATATATATATATATATATATATATATATATATATATATATATATATATATATATATATATATATATAGTCTAAACCTCAATTAGCATACACGTGCCTTTCGCGATCCTTTAATGTGTAATATAAAAATGATATGGAAGAGGAATCACATCAACAATACTCTTTTAGGTAAATATCTTTGATACGGAAGACGCAACGGAACGTATCGAGGGATTGTACAGGTTACTTTATATTCTGGTTTTGTACTTTCAAAAAAACCCATTCCTTTTGCCAAGCGTCAAGTGTTTTGTCGATTCCATCAGTTTGCGATCAGAAGAGTACCGCTTCCTTTTAGAGCTCTGATGGTCCTGGGAGACATGATACAGAGGGAACACGACAAAAGGACGAGGAATGGGTTGATAGAGAAGGCGAAGAAGATTTGGAAGAAGACCTTCGATGCGGGTTTCTATGAGGTGAGATAGGGGGAAGGTCTGCACGAGTAGCTTACGAACAGATATAACATGCTGCATCTTTGCCAGATTGCAAGAAAATTGAGAACCTCGTAATATTTAGATGACTCGGCAAGAGGATATCAAGAATACGGCGTTCGGTGCCCTTCTGGAGAAATTCGTCAAGAGCGGTCAGTTGTTTTTCAGCTTGCCTTTTTATAATGCTTATAATGCTGGATAAGGGAATGAATGAATGTTATACATATGAAGAAACATTTAGTGTAATGCAGTGGAACACGAGTAAACACGAATACGTCGCGCAGATGAGGAGAAAATGTGAATATTTGCAGAAGATCTCTCGCCGCCCACTAAATTCCACCTTTTTCCGTGCTCGGATCTCATTCGGCGGAATGCGAATCCCCAGTGCAAGACTGTTCTAGATCAACACATTGAGACCACGAGGCTACTCATTCCATCGTGATACCGTAACTGGGTTAAGGTAGACTGGCAGGATCACGGTATTCAAGCCCTGTTATTTTAAATAGCCTAAATTATACCTAGGTTGTTCACTAATTCCTTTTGGTTATGTCTGTTACCCGTTGTAATTATGTTAAGATCTCATTTGTTCATCTTTAAATATTGATCTGTAGTGTTTTGTATATTCAAGTTTGCTTGATAAAGATCTTTAAAAGCTCGAGCGTTTTGAAAAGGCAAAAACTGATGAGTTTGAGAGACTCTCTGATACCTCTGGGAATAAAGGTGCGAAAAGAGGCGACAATGCGCTAGATCGAAATTTCCATTAATGCTATTTCGTTTTGAAGATAATATATTTTTAATGTTTGCATACCAGTAAGGTGCGTATATTTTATTTTAAAGAATGTGGATTCTTTCGAGATTTCAATCGCCTTGAATTATGTATCTGACGCAGCCCACCACCCCTATCGAACTCTCCTCCGTCTCTCAACTCTCGACCCTCTCGAGTACACATTCCTATACATGTTTGTCCAGCTTTCGTCCACTCCGCAATTTTTAAAGCACTTCGAAAGTATTCTTTATTGTTATTTCTTCATGAAACAACTTTCTTCTTCCATTTCATAGTAATCCCACAACGTTATGCTGCGTAGAAAAGATTCGTATGCAAATTAAGAGAGTGGAGGTGAGAGAGCATGGAGATTGGAGAGACGCAGAAATATTTGCAATTTCGGAACGCGGACTGGCAAAACGTCGTGTAATCGACTCATTCCTTGCAGTATGCGTCTCCTTCCGTCGATGATCATTATGAGCTGTGTAACGGTGTGCTGTCTCTCTGCTTCGTCCACCAAATTTCGCATGGAAAAGGTCAACTACATCTACGATAAGGCTGTGCAGAAGATTGCGGACAAACAGAGAATAATCAAGTTGGAGGTGAGATTAAAGGATATATTTGCTGAAATAAATATTATTATGGCGAAATATTAGTGGAATGCTTCAAAAACGAAGAATAAAAGTCTGTATTCAGGGTGAACTATCGGGTTTCGATAGGCTGCTCCAGGACGGGAAAGAGAGAAGGGAATCGGGAAAGATTGATAAGGTAAAATGGGTTGAAGTTACCGTTGGGTAGAGCGCTGAACAAAATTACATGGACATAAAACATTTTTGTTCCCTTTAGAAAGCCCCTGCAGACCTGCAGACCCTGCCCACGTATCATAAGTTTTTTTGGATTAATTTCAACTTATCTCAAGATATTTGTGGCAGAACCTCGAAGTATCTCTGTGAGTGTAGGACGCGAAAAATAGCATATTTACATTTGCTTGTATTTGAGGAAGACCAGTCAACAGTCGATCGTAAACTTCGTCTGCTCCTAGAGAAATACGACCTGGATCAAGTACTGGACGCTTTTGAGAAGGTATTTCCAATCTTCGCCATCTTTATCTCTGCCTTTCATCCTGCGCCAAAACTATGCGCATCTTTTTCCCCGCTATGCGCCAGTCTCTAACCTTTCTTCTCCCATGTCCACTATCACTCACTCAGTCTATCTGTCACGCCTTTCGTTCCCTAACCGCCCACAGTCAAACACAGCTGAATAACCTGCTGACTCCACGTTCTTAGCATTCATTCCATCACTTGTTCACTCCTTTAAATAACTTATTGGTTAGCTCTCTAAACGCACGATATATTCAGTAATAGAGTATTCCATTCGGGTCTTTTTTGATAGTCATGTTTCACGATCAGTTGATTTGTTATCCTATGATGAATGAAGCATAACCATCATGAATACCCGAATGCGATACCCTGTTCGATAACCACGACACTGTGCTTATTGAGTACTCACACGGAGTTTGTAGATCGTAATACTAAGTTCTGACTAAGGTGTGGCGTGCTAAACACCTTAGACCTTCGCTGAGAAAGGTTCGTTTGGGATGAGAAGGAATTAGGGACCTCTTTCTGACTTATCTTCCCATTATGTTTCACGCTTCCACTGATACCAGGACTTTAACAATGTTAAATTGACATGAAAGAATAGTCAGAAAGTGAATCCTAGTATGAATTGAGTGAATGCGAAGGGAAAGCAATGGACAGCGTATACGAATGCGTTGATAGCTTATTTGGTTATGCTCACCTTCGCCGGTTATTTGGCACGTCGGCAATCTCGTCCCTCGCGTAGCATAGACAGTTGTTATGGGCGTCCAAATCCGCTTTCCCTTTCTATGCGCCAAATCGTGTTGTGAGGTGTGTGTTATATGGCTCTTTTTTTCGGTTGGACGATATCGCAGAATGCTTGCTGGACCTTCCTGTATTTGTCTATTGGTCATGCTTGTCTTTTTTGATCCGTTTTTTAAACTATATGCGCTACTTCATAATAATTCTCCAAAGTCAAATTAGTAAAATTTTCAATACCCTTAGACCACTTTCCACTTTCCGTGCACTTCTCCTAGTATGCTCTGCCTTTGCTGTCCTTTCTTATCTCTTCCTCTTCTTCTTTATTCTCCTTCCCTCCTCCCTCTTTTGTCCTTATCGCTCATAACCTTCTCTTATCGTTAGTCTGTTGACATTTTACCCCGAGGACAAAGGAAGGGACAATAATAATAATCTTCTTATCTAACCATTTCTTCTTCCTTCTATTCCCTTCATGCACTGTCACTATGTTGAATGATATAAGCATAAATTTTAGTAATCTTCCTCTGATACCTATCCATTGTTCGATTTCCTTCTTGTATACAGTACTCCCGTCGTACCGTACCCCCTACCTCCCTACAGTATCCCTCTACCGTATCCCTTCAGAAGCAAGAGAAACGATCCCCGTCCTCAGCGTCGAAGGATCTCAACGACGTAGTCTTCAGCGATGAGAAACTTCAGAAGCTGTGGAGTGCCGCGAGGACGCAGAAGTTTGCGAAGGACGAAATGGAGGGTACGGTAGGGGACTAGAAGGAGTACGGTAGGAGGGGAAAGTATTCACTGGGGGAACTGCAGAATCGCAGCAAAACGGTTAACCAAGTATAGGGAAACTTAGAAAGCTGAAAGCATTCATTTCTTTATTTATAAATACCATAAAGGTGTAGAAAGGGGAATTTCTATATTTTTACATTCTAAATAAGAGCAAATATTTACAGAACTGCACAAAGAACTGCTCGAATTGGAGAAGAAACAGGCTGAATTGCATGATGCCCTCCACGATTTGAGTAAGGTACGGTAGGCACTTTGATTATTGATGAGGATAAGGCCGGATGGATAGCTCTGGCTATTAGGCGCTACTGTACCCTTCAAAAGCACATGATACTGGTCCTGATACAGTAGACGAGTAAAGAGTGGTTACTGTAGCAGCCTGTTTTGTTAAGCATTCTCGTTAATTACGAAGATGATGTTTGGTTATCGATAATTTGTGTGTATTCAGACGCCCAATGAGAACCACGTAGATGCTGGGCATGATTCGCACATTCATATTGAGACCAAGGTTCGTTTTTTGTTTGTTTATTGAGTGGAAAAGGATAAAAGCCATAATTTGAACGAGGGAAAGTACCGTCTGGCAATGAAATATGTTGTCAAAATTGTTATAATTGCCAGTTATTTGGCTGAAGATGATTGCCATCTCTTTTCGTTGTGAATTCAAAAAAATGTAAATTTGAAATGTGAAGAAGACCATGTAGGCTTCTATGTCATGTAAAATAATACATGGGCAGCGTTCTCCTCACATTTTTGCAGGCATCCTCGCGTTATTTTGGGTAATCAAAGGCAGCGATCCTAACAAACCTTTGCTTTATGATTCTCGGTAAAATTCAGAATAAGCGAGCGAAAGAGGCGAACCGGGCTGTAGTGGAGCACTACGATGAACTGCACAAGAAGGTTGAGATAACGCAGCTTTATTGATTATGAAACCGTATTACGTATGTTCTACATGTTTCAAAAATGTATTCTTTCAGAAAGTAGATATAAGACTAGAGTGAAGTATCTTTCCTCTTCGTATATGCCATTCGTAATATGCACTTGAAGGTTTCCCTTGAGTGGTCGATTAGAATCGGGAAGAGGGAAATGAGATGAGGAATAAATAGGGATGGATGGATATATAAGGGGGACTAAAATATAGTCATTCTGACTATAGAAAAAAACATTTTATAGGTTCTCAATCAGGAGTTTACTCCGTTCACGAATACGAAGGTGAAGAAACTGTGGCAAGAGGTGAGTTGGGGCTAGAGGGCGACTATTGAACGAGATAATATGCGATTAGGCACGCAGAGAGAGCGGACAAGAATGAAAAGAATGAGATATGGAGAGAATGTAAATGTATTCGATAGTCGCACTTGAGTTGCGACAATAGCGGGAACTTTGAATATCGAACTTCGAGGGAGTGGAATAGTGGCAGTGTAGTGATGAAATGCGTACGCAGATGGATTAGCGAAACTATTTGATTTCCGGTCCTTATCAGTTCCTTTCTTTGTTTCCCTTGTTGAACAACGAAACACGTGACGTAACTTGTGAAATACATAAAAGACGCGGATAAATCAAAGTCTTGTTTCCAGGCTCAGAGGAGTGCCAACTTCACGTCGTATGACCTCGATGTATGTTCATTTTCACCGTAATCTTATTTTCACGATATTTCCTTTCTTGTCTTTTCCCCAAATGTTTAAATAATGAACTTTTTGTAGGTAATTCGCGAAGAATTGATCCATTTCGACAAGCAACTAACGAAGTTGGATGCTCATAAGGTACGAACTCGGTTCTTTTCTGATATTTCTACCGTATGTATTACGAGAATCGTCTATCTCTCTTTATGATTCTCAGGACGAACTATCAAGAATGGCTGATCCCTCAAAGAAGGAAGCGAAGAGTACTTATGATCACCTGGAAAACGGGGAACTCGAGGTGAAAAATTTGGAATTTTATAATTTTTTATGGAACAGGGGATAAATACTCGTATTTGAAATTTATTTTGCGGTAGGGGTAAATTTCAGGCGGCGGTAGGGTGGGCATGTAAATCGAGAATTTAGAACAACGGTGGGGGTAATTTTGCGGTGCGGTATGGCTCATTTTATAGTAAACGACGGTTTGCGGTCTGGAGGGGTCTCACCCCGAAAAATATAATAAAATACAGTATTTTTCCCCTGTGATGGAAATGTACCTTCCTGCGCAATGTTGTACAGTGATAGGCGACAGATGAAGTGATCGTCATGAAGTTATTTTGTTATGACGACTGCTAATGGGTGATACGCGTACGGCAGTCTTCTACACAGAATGATAATGCGTGCGAGTGCACTCGAATCGCTGAGCCTTTCTGTTATTTACTAATGGACGTCGGTTGTATAGAAGGATTGCGGTATGCAACGTATTTGAGGCGAAACACGAGCGTCTCGATCGCAAACTGAAGAAGCTCGAAAAGTACCTCGTTACGAAGATCAAGCATTCCGAACTGTAGGCTCGGATTACGGTAAGTATACTGATAATTAGGTTTTCGATTGGATACTGACTTTTATTTTAATTATCTAAAAAAAGAATCTTAAATTATGATGATTCATAAGTTATCTTAAAAGAAGGACAAACTTAAGACCTAAGACGTGAGTGTCATGTGGGTACACACTATCAGTGATTGTTGTTCACTCCCTTGTTCTTCAGAGGTCGCGCCTTCCCCTCGCCGCTCTACCCTTCACATTCTCTCCCATACCCCCTCTCATTCTCCCCTCTTTTCTCTCCAGACAATCTTATCATGCCGCATGGCTCCTGTGCGCCAGTAGACCTCCGAATCCTTTTCTTATGATAGGCGAGTCCAATAACCTCAAAGATACAGTAGTTATAGAGTTACAGTAATATTATATTATGTAATAATAATAATATATATTCCACTAGTGCACATATCATTCATGCAATGATCCAAAGTTTGTGCCAATGAGTTTTCTAATTGTTCTATTCGGTCACATTTCGCGGCGTTCGTTCTCATACATAATCATCATTTCACCCTTTACCGTGTATCCTCTCTGAATTGCCTTTCCCCTTTCTCAGATCTGTCCATATTTCTTGATTACTGTAGGTGCTACGTTTACACTTTGACATACCGAATAAACCCTTTGCATTCCATGGCTACGGTTTCCCCGTCTCTATGCGGTATTCGACCCGTATCGTACTACCTTTGTTGGGGGTACGGTAGCCCCTCAAAGGCAATCGTTTCAGGAGCCGTGGTGATCATGAATACGACTGGTCCTCGTAAGAGAATAGCGGAAATCAGCCTGTCGCAACTAGTGCAACAAGAGAATATTGGGACACTTCTTGTAGAAGGTGCGAAGGGTTACGGTAGGGTTTTATGGCAGGATATGATTTTTTCCTGTAAGAATCCGTTGTTAAGTGATTTCGAAGCTAGCCGTCTTTTTGGATGGCTGAGGCATAGCAATGAGCATTATGTTACTGACAAGCGGAATATTTAGCTGAATCCAGCGCTATCTATCAGGACAAAGATGAGAATGTGATAGATACTGAAGCTGTCAAAAGTTCATTTTGAGAGACTGGTAGAGGGCGCCTCCCCTGCATTGATATTATCATTAGCCCATGACGGTTAACGACTGATTAACGACTGTCCTGATTCGATGGAAATGGACGAGTGAAGAAGATGAACGGGGATAAAGAGCATGCGAAAGAAGTCGTTAGGCGGGACGGACTAATAATGAACATTAGTAAATAAGTAAGGTTGAGGGAAGAAAGCTCGCCCGGTGCACTCGGACCCTCGTCCACGTGTGTGTCTCAAATGTCTGGCTGGCGAATCGGGACACATCACTCACACCCTGACACAGATGAACTTTTGAGGAGACGGTAAGTATTAAAACTACGAAATATAAGCTTGCTTGATTCGTGCTCTAATATAAGCTACTTTTGATACTTTTCCATAATCTTGTTTAGATCGCTCGACACACAGCACTCCTTACTTCTGCCCATTTCTACCGTATCCAATACAACAGTAGACTCGATTACTGTAGCCGCTTCTCTTCGTTTCGACGTTTCTCGACACGCTTTGCGTAGCGTAGTGTTGTTACGATATTTTGTTGTTTATTATATGTAGTTTCTAGTTTGCTCCCATCTCTTCGTGGGTACCATAACCCTTGATCCTCTCTGTATTCTTCTATTCTTTGGGCTTTCAACCTTCTTTTAGTTCTCTTGTTATCGTTTGATTGCTCGCTTTATTGGTTAGATCCCATTCCCGATTTGCGTGTCCATTGGATACTGTAGCTGGTACACGTGTTCCTTAGATCATCATCACCTCCCTCATCCTGTCACAAACATGTAAATAATCAATTGTAAACTAGTTCAAATTGAACGCTTTGTGAATACGCTTTGCATTGATAAATGTTGTTTCCGAGATACGGAAGAAGGAGATGGGTTACTGTGGTTTGCATCCGATCGATACGTAAGAGTGAGGCACAGGTTGATCTGCGTGTTCAGATGCTTCGTCGGATTACGGTAGCCGCAACGCGTCTGTGGACGACCGCGACGCCTAGCTGTTCGAGTGGAAGAACGATTACGGCCAAGGCGGAAGAGGTATTGATTGACAAAGGGTAGGGTGTTGGACCTACCATTTTGTATTAATTGTTTACGGTTTGATGCGTTTCGGGTAGATTCAGCATTCCGTATTTACTAAATAGACTAGTTACCGAGCAGGAGTGATGAGGTTAGGGTGATCTGTGCCATCTAATACTTTTACGAGATTGTTGAGGATCTGACAACAAAGCGAGCCCGGTTACTGTATCAAAGCAAGAAGAGAGGCATACTCGAGAACGACATTCTCCTTGGGGAATTCGCGGAGCAGAACCTGAAGACGATGGACGATAAGCAGTTGAGGGAGTACGATACGGTAGGGAAGGGGGTTACTGTAGATGATGAGATTAGAGGGAATACGGTATCCTGTGAGAGACGTGGATGTAATGGAAAAGATAAGAGAGGGGGCTTTGTACTTGCTTCACACTCACTTCACAGAAGTTCACAAAGATGAGGAAAAAATTTATATGTGGGCGAGATGCTTTTATCAATCTCTGCTGAAACTCAAAGGAACTCGATTGCACAGTTTTCTAGTTTAGATGCTTTTTTCTATAATGTCGATTGTAGATGATCAACGGAGACCACATGGAATGGGATCTCTTCTACTATCTCAGCGGGAAGAAACCTGCGCCTCCCGAGGTACGGTAGTCTGTTGTTTTGCGCAGGCGATTCGTGTCCTTTTGATGGTTATGCTCCACAGGATAACAAGCCATAGGCTCATTGTTATCAGAAACACAACCTTTAAAAAGACACGAGAGCTGTACAAGCAAAATATTCCATCCCCAACTTTCTCACTTTGAAATTTCCTCCATGATGCATGTTGTGGTAATGTTCGGTTACCGGCTAAGTATCGACTAAACTTCAAACCAAAAGAGTGCCCGGTTCGCTTTGACAGTTTGTCTGACTAAGTAGCCGGTCCCTCCAAGCCCTTAATAGTTCGCTCTATCTCCCGTCGCTACTTCAGGTTCAAAACACGTCCGCATACGAGTTGCTCAAGAAGTTTGTAGATGCAAAGAAAGCCGGTTCCAAGTGATCTTTGATCTCTAGCTCAATCGTTTTATACGTGCACGCCGTAGAGATTGATTATTGTTCATTTATCGAGTCGATGAATTATGCATATTAAGCTATGCGAATCGCAGTAATCGAGGGAAATCCTGGTAATCAACGGAAAACAGTTTGAACCGTAAATTGGAATTAAAGAACTGGCACAATGGGGCTATGCGGAAACGAGTGATGTGGGGGTTGGAATAGATTCATTAAGGCCAGTGGGGGGATGGGGTCAGTAGGGGGTGAGTATTATGGGAAAGAGGGAGAGGTAAGGCGGAGTAAAGCTTGGTCGGTAGGGGGTCCTTCCTTGGGTTACGGCAGCCGTAGTATACGGCAGTCTAGACGATAACCGCCTGCGGGTGGTCGGCGCTGCCCATCTCGCGCTTGATCAACGCCAACATAATCTCGATCGTCTCGTCGAGACCTGCGAGGCGGCAATTTGAATTTGAATTTTGCCGCCAAAAGTCGTACCGTAGTCATTCTTCCATCCCCAATCCATGCGGGCGGCCTTGTCGTCAAGGGACTGCGGCCAGCTGTCAGCTGTAATTTTCAAATTTTATCTTCCAGCCTTTTTCATTATTCGAATTACCGATTTTCTGTCTCAGCGGGCAGATGTCGTATTCGATGCGGAAGTCGGGAATGTGACGTCTGAATCAATCGATAAAATGAGTCGAAGCTACAGTAGCCACCTGATTCCCGCCGCGATTTCCTCCGGAGTGAAGCTGAAGCCGGTGACGTTGTACGTCCTCATCGTGAGAGCAGACGACTCGGCTGCCAGGAACTAAAGTGAGGAGGATACCGTAATCTACGTCTTCGTGGTGGGAACAAGTGACTTACGAAGAGGACTGAGGCCGTGCAGTCGGTATCGTACATCATAGGCAGACGGGTATCCGGACGGAGGTAGCACGTGTGTTTGCCCTCCTTCAGGGCATCGTAGAAGATTTTGATGGCGTAGTCTGCAAGGAGGCTGATCTTTGATTTTTGATTTCTGATCTTTGATCTCTGAACCCCCGATCGCTCACCAGTCGTTCCACCGCCGGGCTTGGTTGCACTGATGATTCCCGGGAAGCGAAGGGAGCGGAAGTCGACGCCGAATCGCGTGTGGTAGTACTCACCAAGCAGCTCCGCGTATACCTACAGTAACCCGTGTTATCGTGGCGGGAGTCCGATCCAACTCAAACCTTGGACACTCCATAGATGGTCTTTGGTCGCTGGATGGTGATATCGGGCGTGCCTATACGAGGGGTCTCCGGGCCGAAGGCTCCGATGGTCGAGGGAATGAAGACCTTGAGTTGATGACGCCTGGAAGACAATGATATCGAAGTGACTCAAGAGATCTATAATGCCACCTCCCCTTCCTGTCCAACTAGTCACCCCTTCTACCGTATCCTACAGTAGGACATCGTTGAAATGGGCTGATCTATTCCTATCTTTTTCTCCTCTCTCTCGAATGGTTGTTTGATTTCCCGTAGTTCAAGTTTGACGGAACCGTGTGCCCCACGTGGGAATGAGAGACGAAGAGGAACAGGATGGAAGGGGAGACAAAGAGGGTGGAAAGGAATGAAGAGAAGAGAACGGAGGCGAATCGAAATGTGATTAGACGACCACGTTGTCTAATGGGAAGTTGAAGATTGTAGTCAAGGAAAGGAACGGGAATACTTGACCCCTATGAAGGAACGATACTTACTTGGCAACCTCGAGGATGTTCTGTACTCCCTGGCAGTTGATCTTGAGAGCGAGAGGAACGTTGGCCTCTCCCACAGCAGAGAGAAGAGCCGAGAAGTGGATGAGGGAAGTGACGCGGCCTGCAAATGGGGTTACTGTAGCTACCGCATACGGTTAGCTCTAGGCTAGAGACGGCCCCACGGGCACTTTCGTCATTCTCGCTCTCCGATCATCTTTGAAAGGAAGTGTAAATGAAGTCATAATAGAGGAGGAATGTAAGGTCAACTATCATCTCTCTCCTTCTTTCCGTTCCATTCATTACAACCTCTCATGAGTGCACTTCTCCTCGTGCCATATCAGAGAAAGATTGAGTGAAAGGCTGTCGCAACTCTTGGTTCAGTCGCTACTTTCTACCGGAAGTTCATCATTGATGCTATCGTAGAAAGGATGCTCACCATTGACAATAGCTTCGTCGATGGCACCCTCGTTGAGAATGTCAAGGTATTGGTAGTTGCCTGAATCAGTGTGGATAAGATATGATTATTCAAATAATAATTAACATACACTAACTTAAATAATAGAAAGCTCGTGCTACTCACAAACGTCGGTCTCCTCCGGTCGAACCTTGCGGATGTCAGTCATTACAACCGAGTCCTCGCCGTACATGAACCTGTACGAGGCAGCGTATACGTACCTACTCATCCTACCGTATACCTGAGCATCGTTGCGAGACCACGACCGAGTTGACCGAGAGAGCCGGTGATAAGGATGCGAGGCTTCTGTTCGGGAGGAGTCTGTGCTGCCAACTGACGGAAACGAGCCAGGGGATCGGCCTGAATTGCGGAATGAGAAGATTACTGTAGATAAGTGGGTCTCGAGCGGAATACTCAAAGTACGATACTTACCGGAATAGCGTACGATCGCTGCTGCTGAATGGAAGAGCTTGAAGAGGCAGTCTGACGAAGAAGGCATGGACGAACGACTTTGGAAGCCATCGAAGTCCTGCAACGATTGCTGGGTTACGGTAGAACGGACGAGTTATATACGGTAGGAGCGGCTATATGACTGTAGTAGGCAAAGAAGAAGAGTTGCGAGTGATAATCGAATTAGGAAGAAAGAAGAAGAGAGGGAAGGAGGAGCACACTATGATAGCGTGTAGGGCAGACAAGATACAAGGGGAGGACAAGGGTTTGTAAGAGAAATCGAGGAGGCGGAAGAAGAGATTGGCTACCGTGATAAGGAAGCTGTCTGGAAGAGAGAAACCGACAGGGGGTAGAGAGGAGCTATGAAGAAGAGTATGAATAGAACATGTACATCTACACATATATCCTTTATATATCCGTCATCACACAGATAGTATAAGTCAGAAGGCGAAGAATATTCGCGACATGCTGTCTAAATAATAGACCGAACCCGTACAGAGGAGGATGACTACTGTCTCTCGAGACTCCGCCCCTTTCTACCATCTGGATGGAGATACAACAAGTGATTGTTGGTCACAATACGGCTACTTCCTCCCCTTCTTCTCTGTTTCTCTGGACCCTCCTCCACCTCCATGACCTCTCCCAATTTCCTTTCATCTCCTCTTCCTCTTCCTCCTATTCTCTGTTCATTTCGTCGCTGCATGAGTGTGCTGTTACATCAGCGAGTGAGAGTAAGCTGCTGTGGAGAGATCAGCAGAGATGGATACGGGATTAAACAGTTCACATCTACGTCTCTGATTAAGTCGTTCAACCTACAAGATACGCTGGAGTTGGTGAAGAGGAGTTGGGGAGGCGACCGGCACCGAGGAAGGACGGGGTAGGAGTGAACTGATCGACACTTCCATTCTCTATCGGAGATCAGAAGATCTCCAATATGTAATTCCTCATGCTGATTCTGTCCCAGTGTGTTTTGATCCAAGATCAATGAGCAAGTCCGAAGGCAGTATTGCAACAGATTACTGTAGCGCGTGTCGCATTTTGTGCAGTTCATAGGTTAATGGGGACAGACACGTAGAGATTTGCACGAGGAGATGGGAGGGGTCGAAGGTCTAATATACACGGCTAGTTGAAACGAGCAACGAAGAGGCTGAAGACGAACGATCATATCGCATGATACAGCCAGCGGTCGCTATTTTTCACTACACCCGGATAGATGCGTCCACTGAAAAGATACTTTTCCAAATACCTCGCCTAATCGTTTATGTGTAATCTCATACACTATCGATGGTGTTGTTCGAACTCCCAGTTCACAGGTCATAAAGATGATGACTAATAAGTCGTCCATCATGCGTATCATCGTGTGATACCTTGTGATAACTCGTGAATCGCAAGAATTAGTCGAATACGTCAGTAGACGATCCTCACGTGGTCCTCTCCACACAATCCATCACCCACAATCGGTTACTCTTTTGGGTGTGTGCGCACTCATTGAAAGATGTGTTCGAACCGGAATGATGAGAGACGAGGCGGAGATTGATGAAGGGAAGAAAGGAGGAGGAGGAATGGTTGATACGTACTGATATACACGTTGACATCTGCACCGACAGTTGCGATGGGAAGGCATTTCGACGAGATTGATCCTTCAGAGTACGAGAGAAACGAAAGCGGCCTAAAAGGGTTCCTATCTCTAGCTGCAGAGAGAATGGTCTTATTTTGGCGGAACGGAAAAAAAAACTATCAATGTGTCCTTGCCTTCCGTTCTGCTCTAGCGAACTGTTGTGCTCCCATCGCCCACAGTTACTTCTCACTGCAACAAGACAGGAGCGATCATCTAAACGCGTCTTCGCTCTTTTCGATCCTTGGAGAAGGGAAGTGAGGAGAGGAGTGAGGGGATGAGTTCATCACTGTCTACAGACCGGCCGTGTCTCGTGTATTTTAAAGAACACTTCACCTCATTGTCCTGCAAATCGATTTTCCTGCTGATCTAGATGATGAGACCTTCGTGGATGAGTTAGCAAAGAGTGAATGTCATGAAGTGTTCGCTTAACCTCCTCCATTCACTTCCTCTTCCTCAACGTTCTTCTACAGCCATTCTACTTCACTCGTCTTTGGTCGCCGGGTTCTCGTTGCACGAAGAGAACAACTAATTGAGTGATTGCGAGAATAGCACCACCGACCAATCATACGCTATTCACAGGAGCGACATGTCTGTGAAAACTTCGAATTTCGAAAGAAAATGCTCATTTTTACCCGATCAAGGATTACTTGTACAATCTGATAGTGAACACAACACGGCTTCCAGCTATCTGCCCCGATCTGTTCTCTAATCAACGACCATCACACAATGAGCTCAACTTCCTCCTTGTCTTCTATCTGCTTTATCGCACGTACGCATACGGAGTAAGACGAATGGATTACAGTAATCATGCAATCGTCGCGGGAGTCTCTATGCCTTGTGAGAGGGAGTGAAATCGACGCCGTCGTCAAGGTCAACGCGATGTGTGCCGTGCACATCCGTGAAGGCGTTGAGATGACGAGGCAGGAAGGAGAACGAATTCTTAAATGGGCGATTGGGGGAGGAGAGGATTGGGAGAGTATAGCCAGACTGAATCAACGAAGCTACCGTACCCCTTCCGGTCGAAATACAAGAGACGACGAGGCGGGAATCGCATCGTACGCTTGAGCCTGAGATAATCCACCAGTAAATTATAGCAAAGGCTCGTCTACACCTTCTCAGCCTGAATATTGCCCGTGAATGGCAGAGGGAGTCCTCTCGCGCGACGGTTGATGATCGACATGGCCAGGGCGTCGGTCATGACGATCACTGCAATTGAATCCGGGTCTCGACCGGAATTCTCGCATACTGTATCCTCACCGACTCCTTGCGAGCGGCTGGCGACGATTCGCTGGAACGCGTTCCACACACGTTGCTCGATCTTCGCGACGGACTCCGATTCGCTCTCGGGTTTCGGTCCTCTGCGAGGACTTCGTTAGTATACATCTCAGTATAGTGGAATTAATATTTAAAAAAAGATCCATGGAAAAATCATTCCGAACAAGGCGAGAGAGTGTGCAAAAGTGAGAGAATTAGACTAATTTTGGAACGGAAGAAACTGACGGATCGGTTTATTCAAATATAACTGGTTTATTCCAATATAACTGGTTTATTCCAATATACATGACGTGCACGTACGTATACGACAGATCGATCTTGAATCCGAGTGCCGTGTGTTCTTTAAGGGACAACCAGTGATCCAGTCCCCTTATATCTCCGGCTATGGCTGGATCAATACGGACCCCGCTGCATCCCGACCTGGACTTTATGGTTACTGTAGCCAGAAGACAGCTGGATTACTTGAAGTATCGCGAGATCTCGTGGGCGGATTGCATACAAGCGAGTGACGGCGGTGCATGGATGGCGACAGTTCCATTGAGGTGGACTCCTGAAACGATTGTAGGATTACTGTAATCATGCTACAGTATACCTCGAGACTGCATGTGCCGAGCAAGTATTTGCGTAGTGAGCTTGCCATACTGAAATATTGGCTGTGAATTGCATTCTTATTGTTAGCCTTAAGCTACCTGTCGAATGAATCGGGAAGTCGGGAAAGATTTGGGTATAGTTACAGTACCTCGCTCAGCGGAGGATCCACTCCGTAAGCGTGTCTCAGATCGGCTCGCTTCGGGACCGAAAGGGGCACGTTCTGAAGAATACAGTAACCCTCTCGTAATCGTGGAGAGAATACGGTAGAGACTTGCCAGGTCGAAGGGAATGTAGTAATTTTCATCCAGACGACTGAGTGCTAGCCAATCGGGAAAGACTTCTGAAAGGGTCGTCTGAGAATGGTTGGGATGCAACGGGCATTTAATCGACTACTCTCAAGATATACAAATATCGTCCTCTCTCTCTCTCTCTCTCTCTCTCTCTCTCTCTCTCTGTAATCTTCCATAAGTCCCACCATCAATCGTCTCTCCATAGCGAACGACGATGATCTCATTGCCTTTGAACTCATCGCGGGTCTCAATTCACAGTTGATCTTTGATCTTTGTCCATTCCTACCGTAATCACTCTGAAGGCTCCGGTGATCTGGTCAATAAGGAAATCGTCAATCTTTGCTCCCATCTCAGAGGCTACCGATCTCGGTGAGTGAAGAGGACAGAATGAATAAGAGAGGAACCATTTCTTCTCTTCTCAATTTAAATTATCTTATCCATCTCTCTAGTTCCCTAGAACTTTTGTGTTTTGTGAACCCCACCGTACCCCTCGATGTCCATGTCTTGTAAATGGCATCATAAGTTTATAACTGTTTATGACTGGGATAAACGGTAATATGAGGGAAGTAGAATATATGGGTGTGTGGAGTGGGAAGGTTCGGCTTGGACTTCACTCGTATGAGAACATTTCAAGAAGCACTTTAGAAGGGGGAAGAAGACAATAAACTGAGGGTAACGTATACCAAAGTGACAAGGGGATGGGAGGATAAGGCAACCTTGGGGCATCGAGTGAATGAGTTTCGTGTAGGGGCTGAGCGCGTCTAGTGACGATTACAAAAAGGCAGAAGGGAACACACCATGAGCGAGATTACGTGACAATAAGGCATTAGCTATCGGGTCGAAATGTTGAAACGGAACGTTATCGAATACAAGCATACACAGCGAAACTGTCTTCTTGGAGAATATCGTGAGGGGGAATATCGTATAATACCTAATCTTGACAAAGCTCCAGCTCTGGGTAAAATGCATGCAATAATGGTATATGAGAGCGCGAGATTGCAACAAGCGAAGCTTCTTTTTGATGGGAGATTTGAGAGGTTTGAAAGATTGAGATGGGGGAGGATACTGTAGGTAGGTATACACAATCAAGCGATATAGAGTACGGCTATATAGGGGAAGGCTGGTTAATTGGAGGTTCACGATGCAAAGAAAGGATACCGGTATATTGGAATAGTAAGCACTTAACTGTGAAGTATTATATGAACTGACGGTAGAGGGGAGAATGCGATTGTATGGTGTATGGTATGAAGGAGGGATTTGAAAGCAGGACGGAAACTCTTCCAACATTATGGTATGATGCTGCGATTGCGAGAGAACATTATGAAGCTTCGAAATTGACAGAAAGCGAGTGAATTATGAGGTTGAGGTCACGCCGAACATATAAAGGTGGCTATCCCATATATCAGTAATGCAAAGCTGCTGACAAACTACAAAGATCAAAGATCAAGGGGAAAGAGGAAATGCTCGTGGGGTAAAGCTGGCATAGGTAGATTGGAGTAGGGTGTAACGCAAGATGAGGCAAAACAAAGAAAAAAAGGAATACAAAACGGGTAGACTACACACAAAACATCCAAAAAATCGCCAATCAAGCACAAACTAATCGAAGGATAAAGTATGAATATGTATGGTAAACGTGTAAAACAAGTATCACTCTTGCATAAAACGAGCCACATCTATGTATACAGTATCACGCGAGATTGGGATCAAGGCAAAGGGAAGAGGTTATAAGGCGTACTGGGGGATACTTACAGTATGGTTGGAGGGGGGGTTACGGTAGCCGGGTTACGGTATCCGCAATCTAGATCTCCTGGTCTACCTCCTCTTCCTCTTCTTCTTCTCCGGCCATCGAACTTCCGCCATCCGGAGAATGCTTCTGCAAATGCACAGATGATTCCCAAGATTTTTGCAACGTTTATGATCAACGATCACTCATCAAAAGATCAAAGATCACTGACCATCTCCACGTCTTCCTCCTCCTCTTCTTCACCACCAACTATGCGGTTGAAGTCTCCGGCTCCGATTTGCGACTTTCTAAAAGATAGCGACCATAAGTTACGCGTCTATCGTATGCCTCCCGAAGAGTACCATATAGAGGTTAAAATACTACGCTACTTTCTCACTTTAACTAATTGTAAGGACTTTTGGGTATTCGAAGTATGACCATAGCCCACTGACAATCGATTTATGGCCTCTTCCGTGGGAAGGGGGGCGTCGACGAAGTACTGAGGGTAGCACTGGGCCACCATGGCCTTTATCTGCGGGGCGAAGGCGAGTCGCTTGTCGATGGGAAGGTCCGAGGAACGGTGCATGTCGCGTACGTGACGAACCACGATCTCACGCGAGTAGTGACCCTGAATCAGGGGAGGGTCATTTGAACGGTATCGTAATTACGAGGCTTCCACTACGAGACGCTGCTATCTACAAAAGTGGACGACAGTCTTCTAGGCAGTATTACGGGAAAAATATCGTCCCGTACGTCAATTATTCCCATGTTTTGGTGTGCTATAAGTGTGCTACCTACAAGACCGTAATGATATTGTGCCAAAGTCCCTGAAGACTCTCTTAATGAGCCCCCTGAAAGATAACTCATAACTCACCAGGTCGCAGTGGGGACAGCAGAAGAGGTAGGCATTCAGGTGCTTGTACACGTGGTCGGACATTCGGTTCGGAGTCAGCATTCCGCACTTCATGCACGTTGCCTGCACATCAAGACGTTTAGAAGGGCGGCAATTCAAATGCGCGACGACTACCGTAACCCAGGGGAAGCTTCTCTACAGTATGACAACTAGCACATAGATACATACAGTATGCTACTGTACCTGTTCGTTGATCTTCTTCTTGAAATACTGAGCACCTCCAAGAAGCATTGACACCTGCAATGACGAGCTACCGTAATATAGAACGTGTTCGCTTTTAGCCGCTACCGTAAAATAATGATAGCTCTGATCAGAGTCATTGGTTACGGGATGATCATTCTTCCTACGCCCTCCTATACCGTACCCCTACCGTATCCCCTTCAACTCACCTCTCTCAACTTGGCCATTTGTATCCTCACAGCCTTGCTGATCTGTTTCCTCTTAACCCCTCCACTGATGGTCGTGGTGGGAGTGTTGTTTCCTCCATTGGCCGTCGATCCTTTCCTCCCTGCACTTCCGGTCATCGCTGCTTGGAGTTGAAGGAGCGGATTCGAGCAAGGCGACTGCAATCAACAAGCAATGACTACCTAATCCCCCGCCGTTCTCTGCTTGTCTACTCTCTTACAGAACAACTAGAACACCTCTCTAGCTACCGTACCCCCTCCTCCGATACCGTACCTCGGTCTTGACTTCCTGCTTGATCGAAGACGACGGCAGAAGGTGTGGCATGCACTTGGCCTGCAGATGCAATCGTCATCTACCGTAACCCACAATTCCCTTTAGGACCCAGGCATTCCGTCTCCTACCGTACCCCTCCCTTCCCTTCTACCGTACCTCATCACTGTCTCCATCCATCTCCTCCTCATCATCTCCCATATTCTCCTCGTCCTCTTCATTTTCGTCATTCTCCTCTGCCTCTTCTTCCTTCAGCGACTCGTCGCCGTTCAAACGCTGAAATTAGTGTGTTTATATCAATGCAATCATGGTTTATCAGAGGAGATCCAAGTAGGTATTTATTTTGGTCATCTCCAAACACCAAACACCCTAAGAATGAAGTGACCAACCGAGCTAGCTAACGGGATCTTGCTCCTTCTCCTGCTCTCTGCCGAGAAGAGTGCTTGGTATCCAAAGCACGCCTCGCTCATCTGCTTCACCTCCTCCGTGTACTCCTGCACATCAAACAGCTACAGTAACCCACGAGGTACCGTAACCGAGTATATCCCTGTAGTCAACGATAAAGCTTGCTACAGTAACCCCCTAGTGGACTCACATCAATCCGATCCTCTACAATGTCCTCCCGTCCGTGTTCTCTCTTTCCATGAGTCTGTACGGATTGAGAGCGATCGTGGCCGAAATCGCACATCTTGCACGTGTAGCTGAAGGGAGGGAATACGTCCATTCAAGCCTTGTTTGGTTATTCGTGTTTTCCGATAAAATTATCTTTTTTCTGTGATAGTAGAGTTAGAGGAACAAATAGGCAATGTACAGTATTCCTTTGCAATCGACATAGATCGATATTGAACCTACCGATTGATGCCCAGGTCCTTGGCCATGTGCCAGAGAATGTGGAATCCCCTGATTCGGTTCTGCATGGTCTTGTGACAGAGACGACACTCGAGGGGATGGTCATCGATTACGGGGACAGAGGAGAGGGAGTCTTCCTGAAGGGAGACAGTGAGGACCCTGGGGCTACTGAGCACTTCATTCACGTCTTTTTGAATGGCTATTCTTCCCTATTTCCTATACAGTACACCCGCAGATGATGAATCTTTCGCTTCGGGAAACACGAGTATTCCGGTTACGGTATGACTACCGAGCGTTTAAAAGACAAATATGACGTTTGAAATACATCTCCCTTTCCAAGAATACAGTAATCCCTCATCGCTCCTCAACTATAATGTCTGTAATGTCATTCATTCCCCCATGGCAACAATCTGTCCACGTCTTTCCCCTTCTCTTTTTGTCCTCATCTTCCCAATCGCAGCCAATTTAACCCATGTGTCCTTGTTTTTTGCCAAGTAGCCTACACATACAGCCCTGCACGGCCGAGGTCTCTTTCTCCCTGTGTTCTCCCTCCCTCCCTCTCCCTTTTTTCTTGTAACTCTCTCTTCCTCTCCCTCCGAAGATCGGGTCCCGGGACGGTCTCAATTTCTCTGTTAAAGGAGGGGGAAATCGGAAAAGGGGGCGGGGCCTTGGGGGTCTAGCAAGCCTTAGATGAAGGATGGTATAGCATGCATTGGAAGGCTGAACCAAAGAGTTGGGGGAGGGGAGGCAGACTACAAACTACAATCTACGAGAGACCAGACTACAGACTACAAAGAGCTCTCTCCACCACATAGTTCATTCCATTCCATTTCATTCGCCTCGACCGTGCAGGTTTATGGATGGTATATGTATGTTGATCATGCATGCAGGCTACTTAGCAAGTAGAGAAATGAGGAGGATGGCAACTAAGAGGGGAGAGAAGAGTGGGCGGAGTCAGAAGTGGGCGGAGCTTGCGGGGGCGGGGCTTGGAAGGAGTACATCACTTTATCTTGCCTGATCATCATGCCATCCAGAGTGACGTCATCATAGTCGAATATCTCTTGCTTCCTCTTCTAGTAATAACAAACGAAGACTAGGGGAAGGCGGGGGAGGACATAGCACAGGGAGCAATCGAGTGAAATACATGCGGACGAGAATATTCAGGGGGGGGGCAATACTTGACGAATAGGCAAGATATCGGGGGAATGGCGGGTTGAAGGAGAGAGAATAGAAGAAGAAGATAATCACAGGGATAGTACCATATCACACTAACAATACGACGGGGGGAGAACAATACGAATCATGCACAAGCTTCCAAGAGCGAGGAGTATAGGGGAAGACGAGCAAGTACAGTATCTGAGGACTACCGTAATCCAATCTGGTGCTGTAGTACGGCAGACCAAACACGTGCACGGTGCGAGAGTCGAATGAATGGGTAGGGGGAGGAGTACGGTATATGTGGTGGAGAGAGCACCGAGCAAGTATGGGAAGATACGGAGACTAGGAGGGGAGGGGAGAGAAAAGAGTGGAATGTACGGAAATGGCGGTGATTGCTCGTAGGGTAGGATGAATGCATGAATGAATGAATGGAGTATGTACTTGAGCTTGCGGGGAATCGAAGGCTATACGGAGAGAAGGCACGAGGAAAAGAGCACGGAAACGGGGAGAAGAAGCCTGATTTCGCGGGTTGAGAATGGCAAGAATCGTGTAGGAGAATACCGTTAAGGGGGATTAGTGTTAACCTGCTGCAAATTGGTAAAAGGCAAAGTTCTGCTATGCTATTATAACAATCTCTCTCACTTGCCTTCTGCTGTACACATACATAGATAAATATGCGAATAAAGATTAATAACCAAATGCCGTGCATATAAGGTAATATATGTTGCTGGTAACTTTGCCTAGCAGCTAACTATTGGGGGTTAGACTGGAGATGACTACTACTACTACTACTGATATCAAGTGTGTACATAGGGGAGTAGAGTAGAGTATCGATTGGGAGGATACGGTAGGAAAAGATACAGTAATAGGGATACGGTAAGAGAGAAGCCAAACGGTGCGACGGTCGAGGCGAACCAAATCCCTTCTCACATTGCGTGCGTGTGTGTTTGCGTGCGTGAGAAATATGCAAATTAAGGGGGGGGGGAATCAAGGAAAAGCAGAGCAACTGGCGTGCAGTTTTCAAAGGTGTCTTCACAAGCACATTCGGGTTAAGCTTCTCTCATCAACGGTTGGTTAGCGCCCCCTGAGGGGGCCTTACATGCGGGGGAACGTGCAGGAAAGGAGGGATGGGGTGGGGTGGGGGTAGGGATGCACCCCTACCTTAAGGACCTGGGAGGCCTTAGGTAGGGGTGTCCTTAACAAAGGGGGACTAGAGACCGTCCCGAGACCAGTCTTGGCTGTTGTTGTTGTTGTTGTGACTACATGACGAGAGCCTCGAGACCGACCAGCTTGCGGGTGGGAGTCGACGTCTTCCTCATCAGCTTCCCCAGAGTCGTCGTGGGCGAAGCTCCGCCCACTCCGCCCGAGGCTGCCTGCTGCGCGTTGTATGCCACGAGGGCGCGCGCCGCCGTCGGTCCCGGGGTAGACCCGTTCGTCCCCAGCAACTCCATCGACAGTTCCTACAAGGGCGTGGGTACACTACACTCTAGTCTACTGCTGCATCTACAGTAATCCGCCTCTACCGTACCCCCGTTACAGTAGTCCCTTCCCTACCTGACACCGTCCAAAGAGCTCGAGACTGCGGTCCTCCATCATATCGGGGTCGATCTTTCCGTGCTGTTTAGAGTGATGATTCTCCATCTGATCCTTCCTGTAGTGCTCCACGTTGCACCCGGTGTACTTGCACCGGAAACGGTAGATCTGCAAAGGAGGGCCGTTTGAATTTCCCGCCACTCGACCAATTTCAAATGCTGCCTATGATGTGCAGGCGTGTAATCAAGGTTGCCGCTTACGTTGTAGTCCTTTCCGAGATGGAAGAACATGTGCATCTGACGGGCTCCGGCCGTTACCGGCTTTTGGCACTTGGAACACTCGCCCAGCACGCGCTTCTTGCTGCAAGACGGACCCGTCATTCACTGCGTAGCAGCCCCACCCATACTCCCCGTCTCCCTCAATCCCTTCCTTCCTAGCAGCCCCACCCGTAGTACTCTCTCCCCCCAGCCAGTCTCACCGTCGTTCAGAGTTGCTTCCTGCGTACCTCGGAGTGTTGGCTGTCCGTGGGGTCGTTCCCGAGGCTCCGCCCACTCCTGAGAGAGCGGACATTCCTGCTCCGTTCAAGTGAGCCATCGCGGCCTTGAGCGAGGCCGAGGTCTTGAGGAGCATGTTGCTGAAAGGAGGGTTACGGTAGGGGATACTGTAGATACGGGCGGCTAGCTGGCTTATGGATCTACTGACAAAAGTAATGACAGGGATACTGTAGTCGGAGATTCCAAAGAACAACCAAAGGGCAACCCACTTGTACTTGCTCATGTCACTTCCGTCTCCTCCCACATCGTCCAATCGTCCGTCACTCGTGAACAGTGCAGCCACGTCATCCAGAACCTGCACATCAACCATCAGCTACCGTAACCCTCCCCTTCCCTTCGAGACCAGCCGGGTCTTCTTGATCGTTGCCAAAAGGCTTAGCATGACTGAAAAACACGAAAGAGGCCCGATTGGTCGATCGTATTCCCTACTTCAATCCCTATTCCTACTCGCTTTGAGCACTCGTATAGCGTAGAGTGAGTAAGGGCCGTAAAGGGGAGAGACATGCTTGGTCTAACCGAGGTCGAGTCCAGCACACCGACATTGTTAAGGGCGTTCTCCTCGTCGATGTCGAACTCCGATTTGACTCGTTTGGCGAAGAAGGCGTCGAGGACGGGGTCCGACGTGATCGGGTCCGTGTTCATGCCTGCACACCAATCATCAACTACTTCAAAAAGATAATAAATCGCTTTCCATTTGCCCGAAAACAAACTACAACGCAAAACGTATTCGAATATCATTAATCCAATATACAGTGCACCCTAGCTAGTCCTAGCTCTACCGTACCCTCAATTACCGTAATCCTCCCTCATCTACCGTAATCCCCACTCACTCTCGTCACTGCCCTCAGCCGACCCGGCCACAGCGTTGGCCTGAATATTGGCCAGGATAGCGTCGGCAGCCGCATTTCCCGTCGTTGTCGTGATCGAGGCTGAAGGTCGCTTCCTGAACATCAGAGATAAAAGATCAAAGATCAGCCAGGCAAAGATTAAAGATCAAACCTGGACACGACGGTGGCGGTGGCGGAGGGATGGAGGGGCGACGAGCCATTGGGGGTTCCCGTGGCCGACTCGTCCGAGGCTGCTTGGATCAACTGCAAAAGGGAGGCAATATTTTGGAGCTACGTTTTCAATATCAAAAAGCACAAATAATGGCAAACCACCATTTGATCAAATCGGTCATTTCATCAACCGTGATCTACATACAATTAGTGTTGATGAAACGGCCGATTTGATGAAATGGTGCTTTCCCCAAATACCACTTAGCATCCATGCAAGATCGCTATCAAATCAGCCGCAACTCCTTATTCGACTGTAATAACATGATGAAATTGGACAAAGCCCTCACCTCTTCAGTGCAAACGGAGGTGAAGTTGGGTCCGTTGGTCTCTACTCCCGCGACGATTCCGTTCAGCTGTTTCCTCTTCCTGCCGATCGCGTGACTCAGCGAATCGTCCAGCAACTTCTGCAGCCGTCGCTTCGCCGCCACGTTGTCCACGTAGTGGAACTGAAGAGATCAAAGATCAAAGATCAAGAATCAGAGGTCAAAGATCACGCCGATCCCCTCACTGGCTAGACATCTGCTCTCGTTCCCTTCTTCTCTATCTCATCCGTCTCTCATCGCCCTCACTAAATCACTGCTCATCATGAAAACTGCCTTCCCCTCTCAGCTCTCCATCCCCATTCCCTCCAATTCTCCCCTCTGATCATCATCTTATCCCACACCATTTCTTCTACTTTTCCCACAAGTGTTCACTATAAGCGTGCACCAAGCATAACTAAACATAATAAGTTTCATTAAATAATCATCACTAAATAAGCTTAGATGAACGTACGAGAGTGGTGTTACTCCTGTGACTGGAATGGAGGTGTTCCCTCATCTGGGCATCGGATGCCCGTTGACAGGAACACACTGGACACTGGAAGGGCAGCCAGTTCAGGTGCTCCATCTTGATGTGGATCTGAAACGACAACTTTCCAATTCCCGCCCCTTTCTTACGTTTGAATTCCCGCCTTGTGATCCCTTTAAACTTATTCACTGATTACTGTTATACTACGACTCCCATAGTCCCCATTTGAATTCCCGCCCTACCCTCCTACCGTACCTCCATATCCTCCGAGTTGCTCTTGCATATTCCACAGTCGGCACACTTGAGCATCATGGACGGGGTGTGGTTCTCCACCATGACCCCAGCCTCGTCCTGCCACGACTTCTCCCGTTGTGACTGCTGCTCCTGCAACGGGATACGGTAGCTACCGTAATCTGGAGGATAAGGTCCCGACGCGATCTTGTCTAGATACGGGTAGGGGGGATTACTGTAGCCTCGCTTTCATCGATGATAATGGTCCCGACACGATGGCCGACTGGATACGGTAGGCGCAGAGCAAGAACGAAGCAGTAAGGGAATGGAAGGGATAAGCTGGCAGTCGGGCTGTCTCTTTTCTGTGTGTTTCACTCTCTATTGCGCGGCCATTCCAAGATGAAGAGGAGGAAGAACGGAGAAGAGAAGGGACTAAGAAGAAGAGAATCAAGTATTCGAGTGGAGGGGGATGGGAGGGGAGGCTATCTATCTATCGTTCCCCTTACTGTGAGGCCATCTCAGAGCCCTTCTCTCCCTCCCCTCAATCACCCTATTCCTCTCCCTATAATCTCTCTCCGATCCCCACGCGCTCTCCTCTACTCCTCTAACCGTCTCGCGACTCTCTCTCATCCACGTACTCTCACACCCGGATTCCTGTGTTGTGCGCGGAAGAAAGAGTAAGCGACAGAGAAGAAGGGGAGGGGGGAGAGAGAGAAAGTAAGTGGGGACGTGAGCAGATGTGTTGACGGTTGGGTACACCATCAGAGAGAGGAACGAGAAGAAGAAGAAGGAGGAGGGAAAGGACGATTGGGGGTTAGAGAGGGGTACTGTCGATAAATGGAAATGGAGGGAAAGGGGTACGAGTATTGCTGATGGCTGTACTTCATCCTAATCAACAAGACTAACCGTAGACACTCTTTACGGAGTGATCCCTTGACGAAGGCGAAGATTCGCAGTGCAAAACGAGAAAGGTTATGCCCAAAGTGTCTTCACAACTGAGTGACACGATAGAAGACGCGGCAACTATTAGTGCACAGCAGTACGGTGGGGGACCGATTGGAGTGAGATTCTCACCGCCATTAGACAGACAACTTACAACGAGTAGTTGCACTGTGACAACTCTTGGATAGACCGAGAAATGACTGGTCAGAGGGGATGCTAAGGATAAGATGTGAACGGGGAAGAGAGTGAACATTCCCTTCAACCACCTCGTCATCGGAGAGAAAGGACGTGAGGATATCGAAAGGGAACTGAAGGATGGAAGGAACGACGGCGTATAACAACGATGACGAATGATGGGAAGGGAACGAGGAGTGAGTCATGCGAGGGAATCGAACGGTAGCAGAACAAGAAGAAGAGGGATGGGGGACGGGCAGGGTAACCACCTCTTTCTCTCTCCCTCGTAACCCTCTCCCCCCTCCCCTCCGCCCATCTTCTCTCTCTTTCTTCGTCTCCCCAACGACCTTCGTCCTCCCTCGTATTGTACTTGATGCAAGTGAAGGAAGGGAAGAAGGGGAGGATGAGAGGGACAGAGAGAGAAGGAGACCTTCCCCCTTCCCTTTCCCTCCTCTTCTTCCCGCTTTCCAGACTCCCCTCAACATACACGCACATCATTCACCTCTTGCCAACTCTCTCCTTCTTCGCTCTCTCTCCCCTCTCCCTCTTAACTCTCTCTCTCTCTCCCATCGGAATCCCCTTCGGGCACTCTTCAGTCTGCATGATAGAAGAGTCTTCCCTTGGGTCCTCGAAGGGAAGAGGAAGAAGACCTTCTCGTCGAGATGAAGAGAGAGATGGAAGAGGGACGACGTCTAGAGAGGACCGGGCTGGCACCGAGACTCTCCCTTCCCTCTTGCCTCTCCCTCGTAACTCCCTCTCCCCTCTCTCGTCCCGTCAACTCAAGTCCCCCGGAGATGGATGACTCTCCTCTTCTCCTCCTTCCCCTTCCTCTCAGATTCCAGAAGTACTCACTTACGAAAGATAGCCAGAGGAAGAGAGAGAGAGAGAGTCCCCTCTCTTCTCCAGTCTCCAGTCTTCCCTTCCATCCACTTCATTCCCTTCTGACAATCGACGTAAAGCAGACGCTTGTACAGTACACCTACAGTAACCATAGTTACCGTATACCAACTAGTATGGCTGACTCCATCCAAGATAACCATCCCCTCATCTCCCCTTCATCTTCTGCTCTTCTTATCACTCGCTCCTCTTCTCTCCTTCAGCCTTTCTCGATCCCAATCCCCTCCTTCTCGAATAGCGAAACCTCCCCTGTCCATTGACCCATTAGCCCCCTTCGTCTACCGTAATCCCGTGAATCTTCGGACCACCTCTCGTCCTACCGTATCCCTCTTCCGTTCGCGTCGGGACCGGCCACGGGTCATGCCCGTGATCAGGGCGACAGTGATGAATGAGTGAACATCTCACTTCGAGAGGATCGATTGATCCTCCAAGATGGGTACATCAATTGGATAGATACCCGTTCGACAAATACGGCGATTCCCCTTCGAATCTATCGATAGTCTCCGTTGGTCCCTCTCATCTCAACTCATTCAATCATTCATTTCTCAGCCTTAGTCAAGGAGAGATCCGAGGAATGAAGGAGAAGAAGCATAGAAAGAGAAGAGAGTTGAGAGGGAAGGAAGAGGAGCAGAACCGGATTCATCCTCTGTCGTTCCGCGTAGGGAATGAAGGAGGGAGAGGGAGTATTGAGAGGTAAAGGGGAGACGGAGGGAGACCTTCCTCCCTCTGTTCTCCTCTCTCTTCGTCCCTCCAAGTATCGTAATTCTCTCCACTCAATCCCTTCTTCTTCTTCACTCGTTCACTGATTCTGACCTTGACAGGTCGATGGGAGGAATAGAGAGGGAGAGTGGGAATGGGAGGGAGAGGGGGGAGAGTCGGAGAGAGGGGATGAAGATGGGGGTAATCGGGAGTGGGGAGAGAGACGAGGACGAACGACGCATGTTGATGACAACGCAGAAGAGGGATGGAAGGTACGGTATCGTGACAGACACACGCAGTCTGTAGTAGGGGACGGACAGACAGAGATGGACAGGCTTTGCTGGTTCATTACTGCAGCGACCCTCCCCTACAGGTCGAGAAGTCTAGCCAAAATATCTTTCTGCAGCAGTCTACCCTATACTTGCATACGTTCTACAGTAAGCTAGCTACCCAACCACGGTACCTGCAACCGTGCCCACCTATGGGACAGACAGACAGACACAGTCTATCTTTGTGGATCGAGAGTGGCCGGGGAGGGGGATCGTGACAGACAGACACAGCTCGCCGATTGATCGACTGACAGACAGACAGACCGAATCGTCGCAACCAAGATAAACTCTGTAACCGGACGCGGGAAGATGTGCATAGATGGTCGAAGAGTGTGTCCTCTCTCTGTCTCATCTCTACCTCGTAGTCACTTCTCTCTCCCTCTTACCCCTCTCCTCCCTTCATCTGAAGGTCGACCACTCTTCTTCGGCATACCTCGCGCAAACATGTAAGCGAACGAGTGGAAAGAGAGAAGAAGAAGAGAAGGCACAAGGGGTACGAGGGGAACGGGGCACCTCTTCCACCTCTTCCACCTCTTCCACCTCTTCCACCTCTTCCACCTCTTCCACCTCTTCCACCTCTTCCACCTCTTCCACCTCTTCCACCTCTTCCACCTCTTCCACCTCTTCCACCTCTTCCACCTCTTCCACCTCTTCCACCTCTTCCACCTCACAACTCCAGCTTTACCTCTTAAGACTCTCTTTCCCTTTTACCTCGTAAGCTCTCCCTACCCTTTACCTCTTAATCGCATCTCTCTTTCTCTACATAAGACCAGGACAGGATCCGTTCTCTTTCCCTAATCTTCAATCCATTGATTGCACGCACTGCGCATTTGGATCACGGAGGGGAGAGGTGAGAAGAGAGAGAGAGGGGGATAAGAGAGAGGGAAAGGGGAGGGGAGTGAGAGAGAGAGAGTACGATCTGCACGAGAACAACTCACGAACACAACACACGACATAAGATGAGAATGAGAGGGTGGAAGGGGGAATAAGAATGAAGGCAGGGAAGGGATTCCGAGGGGGAAGGAGAGACTCATCCCTGCCCTAGTGACCAGTACGTCTTCGTGCCCCGTCCTCCCATCACTTTACAACTTCTTCTTCCTTTCCCTCTCTTTCTTCTCGTATTCTCTCTTTACCTCTCATACCACTCATTAGCACATTTCTCTCTCTCTCGCTTCTCCACAAAAGGGCAGCGGTAAGGGGTGAGTGAGGTAAAAGTGAGAGAGATAGGGAGTCTCCAATGGGAGTGCAGAGATAAGCACACATTTTTCCCTCTTATTCCCATACTTACATCCAAATTCCCCTCGTTTCCCCATTATATAAGATGACCACAACAAGCACATTCTACAGTAACCCGAACATAGACAGACGGAGAGCAAGATGAGTCAGAGTTATCACGCAATCTTTCGAAATACATCTAGATGGATTGCATCCACCCAGATGGATTCTATTCACTCAGATGGATTCTATTCACCCAGATGGATTATGTCCATCTGACCGACCTGTGGATGGTATCCATTGGAGAAGAGTGCGTCCTGCGGTCGTGCCATCAATCCGTTCTTAGCGGCCATCGACGACGTTGAAGAGGAAGATGAGGCCGAGGAAGAGGGAGGGTGCATCTGAACGCAATTCATCTGGGGATCCATCTGGATGCATCATAATCGCCTAGATGCAAAACGCTTCGTCACTCCTTGACGCGTATCTACGAAACACCACATGACTCATCCCTTCCCTACCGTACTTTCCCCTTCCTACAGTATCCTCACCTATCGTACTCCCCCGTCGAGAGTCGTCGTTGTCGTGGAGAGGATTCTCTTCTCGACGTCGACGTCCCCTTTCCTTTCTCTTCTTCTGATGCGCCCGCTCCGAAGGTTGGCAGAGGGACTGAATGGACGGAGATCAGAAGGGGGAAGGGAGGGGATACAGAGATCACGGAACTACGATCGAGTAGGGATACAGAGGGTAATGCGGTTGCCGACACTTTGATCATTCCGTTTGGTGGAATGAGACGGTCTAGAGAGGAGATGTGAGGGGAAAGGATGAGATAGATATTACAGGTTCCACGGGACTTGTCCTCAAAAACGGAACGATTTAATACTTTTAATTGAAATAACAAACTAATCCTGCTGATTACGTTGTCCAATTGATGCCTTACGTGTTACCATGACAGAAATTAATAGAATCGCATGAAAATTGGAACCGGAGAGGTAGATCCGCGCGCGTATTTGCATAGACAGTTCGCAATCGTTTGCGTACTTTTTGTAAACTTTCGTGGAACTTGTAATAGATGGACATACTTGCAAGCCATACAACAAAGACGAATGCGAAGAGGTAGAGGGAGGGGGACGGGTGACAAGAGAGAGGAAGGCACGCTAGACATGATGCAGTTGACCTCTACTGGACAGAGACGCAGGGGCGATGGAGAGAGTGCAGACGGCGAGAGAAAACAACGACGATAACGGATAAGAGATAAGGTGAGAGGAGGAGAGAGAAGAAGGAGGGAGAGAGAGAGAAGGGGTAGATGAGAGTGCGGTCAACTGAGAGGCCCCTCTGACCCCTCTCTACGAGGGAGAGGGATGATGGAAGGGATGTAGCAGAGGGAACGCGCGGCCTCAGAACCATAGAGGAGACAAGGAGAAGAGGGAGAGAGAGGAAAGGGAATGGGATAGACCGACTCAGAGGAGATGGTCATTATTCAGTGAGGGGAGACAACGAAGAGCGAGGGGGAGACAGAAGGAGGGAGAGAGTTACGAGGGAAAGAGGAGAGAGGGCTGAGAGGAGAGGGGAGGAGACACCCCAACGGGGACTGTGACCTCGATGGAGATGCAAGAAGAACAGGAGGAGGAGGGGATAGGAGCGACGAGTGCCGTACTCTCTTATGAGAGGGACGGGAGAGGGTACACAACCAAGGTTGAGGAAGGGAAGAGGAGAAGCTTCTGCTAAGCTTCGTCTAGCGAAGTCATCAAGGTCTCCGACTGTTCTAGTAGACAGTTCAGTAGAGGGACTACAGTAGTGAAGGGAAGAAGGGGAAAGAGGGTGAGGGGAGACAACGACACGAGTGAAAACTGATTGACGCGTCAACGACTCCTCTCTTTCTCTCTGTGAAGGGGGAGGGGGACAGACCAGATCTGGCTCCCCTTTCTATCCTCCCTTCCCTTCCTCCATCAACAGTCGAACACAACGCCAAGTGCCTCCCCTCTCCTCCCATTCCTCCTCCTCCTCTTCCCTTTCCCTCTCCATTGCCACTGACGGCCCTCCTCAGATAAACACCGCATCTGGGGTCAGATGCAAACAGAGGGTGGAGGAGGAGTGAGAGGAAAGAAGGGAGCGAGAGGGAGGGTTACGAGGAAAAGAGGAAGAGGGAATGGTACTCATGGTAAGGACGACTACATCCACAACAACAACGTGCCATCCCCTTCCCTCGCTTTAGTTTACGCTGTCTCGAATGGCAGAATGAGGGGAGGAGGATACAGTAGGTAGGGATACTGTAGTATTCCCTCGAGGGATAGCGGATGCAGTAGTCCTTAGATGGACTACTGTAGAGAGTGAATGGTCGCGCCTCTCCCATCTCTCTGGTAGACCAGATAAGAGAAGTGAATTGGACGCGATCCCCTCCTTCATTCCCCGTCTCCTTCTCCCACTCTAGATGGAGAGGAGAACGATGGGAAGAGGAAGAAGAGGAGTAAGGAGAGAGAGAATGCTACTCTCCCTCCTCCTTTCTCTCTTTCCCTCCTCTCCCTCCTACTTCTCAAGGACCGGAATGGAGGACGCCCATGAAGAGAAGTGGTGGAGATGCGCTCCGGGGATAGCAATGGGAGAGAGAGGATCAGGGAGAGGGACGACCCGACCCATTCACCCAGATGCATGCAATGCATCCAGATGGATGGCCTGCTTCCAGATGGATCGTCACCGTTGAAGCACTTGATCTGCTCCGTTCCCTCGCCTCTCGTTGCACTCTCGCTCTCCCGAGTGAATACACTACTCTTCTCCGACCGATGGAGAGAGAGCAGCCGTCCTTCCCTTCTTCCCCTTCACCACTCGTCGAGAGAAGAAGAAGAAGAAGAGGGAAGAGGAGATGAGACTCAGACGAGTCACATTGAATGACTCTTGCACGTAGTGATGACAGTCGTGATCTATCGATGAGAAGAGAAGGGACGGCAAGAGGTTGACTACTGTCTTAGCACTGCATACACGACGTCAGACGAAGGAGAAGAGAGTCGACTAAACAGAACGAGGGAAGGGGAGGGAAGAGATGGATGGAACGAGTAGAGGAAGAGGACGAGACGGGACGAAGAGGAGAGTGATTCACACGGGACACACTCTTTAGTGAGGGAGACAGACCGACAGACTGACAGACAGACAGTCGACGTGAGCGATTACTCGAATGGAGAGGAGGAATCGATGCGAAGGTAGAGGGTTCGACGAGAGGAGAGTGACTCTCTCCGAGAGAAGGAACAACAAGGTCATCGCTCCCCTCTTATTCCCTTCCTTCTCTAGACGAGGACACCCTCCATCATCATCCCCTCCCTCGGATGACCTCTCATTTACTCTCTCCCCTCCCTACTCTCCTCTGGCCACTCCTCTCCCTCTCGACTATCTCCATCGATCGTCGTTCTCAGTGAACGAGGAGGGTTAAGAGGGCTAGAGGAGGAGGAGGAGGAGTGATCAGTCCTCGTTGCAGAGAAGAGAAGGGACGGGAACAAGAAGATACAGAGAAGAAGGGTCTCTTGCTAGTCGAGATGCAGTAGAGTATACGTGGTCTATGGGGGGGGGGAATTCTCTGCTCCTTCATACGTATAAACTGAGCTCTTCGACTGATACAATCGTTCGATGCTCACAAAGCCTACAGGCAAAGACCTAACCACTGAGCATAACCATGTATGCAGCAGATACCTTACTAGAAAGGAAGTGAGACTCGGAAGGGGGCCTATCGGTGACTTGTACAGCGACGTACGCAGTGGACACACTTCCCTCGTCTGATAAGAACGGACGAGCAAAAGGGCGACGTCGCTCATTTTCTGTATACCCGACGATTCACCCGAATCGATTCCCCGCCTCTCGTCGAGAGTTCATGATAACAACGGCTGATCGCAGCGAGTACTTGCTGCATTCCCCTGTGATCGTGTGTGCAGAGCGGGACAATAGAGACTTCATCTCGTCTCCGATCATCACTGAGTCGCCTTTCCTCCTCCTTCTCCTTCTTCTTGTTCCCTTAGTCCTAAGCCACTCCACAGTCGGCTCTTCACTTCTCGTTCACTATTGCATCCTCCTCCTCGACTCCTCGACTGGATCTTGATCCGTCCTTCCTCTCTCCCCTCTCCATTCTCCTCTTCTTCTCTCTCGTATTCGATTAGGTTGTTGAATGCACAGGAGCGTGTGCAGTGAGAGAGTAGACACTGTGCATAGCATGCATCTACCCTCTACTCCTCCTCCTTCCCTTCCATTCCCTCCTCTTCTCCAATCGAGTGAACTGTCACTACGACGATTCGAGGTCAGCCTTCCCTTCCCCTCTTTCTCCCCTCTCTTCACTCCGTCTCTCTCTCTACTCTCCTTCCATTGAAGGACGGAGTGAGAGAGGAGGAAGAGGAGCAGTGTACCTTCTAGCGAAACGAGGCAATCGAGGGGTTGAGGAGAAAGAAGAAGAAGAAGAGGAGATCGTGTCTTGCTCTCTCTTCCTTCTAATTGCTGAGGGGAAGAGAAGGGGATCGTGGAGGAGTAGTCAACCATTCATGCGGAGGTCGGCTCTTACACGAGAGGGAGACTGAACAGGCTGCACAATGAATCATCCCTTCCCTTCAAGGATTCCCTTCGAGGGGAACTCTTACAGACCCGTTGAACAGATACCAACACAATACATTAACAACTTTTCTTTGATCATCCTCGCTGATCCAGAGTGAGTCACGCTTATGAGAGGACATAGTGAATCTGCCAACGCAAAGTTGGTGCCCATTTATGAGATACACAGATATGGTCGCTGATCTCCTCAATGAGATCAAGTCCACTCACTGGTGGATACGATCCCGGCGGTGTTTCCTTTTCCTCGCAAAGGACAATGTCCGGTGTGCGTGTGAGTGTGCGAATGTGCCACGCCCACGTCACCTATCAGCGCTATCTCTGCGTTCCTCAAAGGGAACGAACCTCCGATAAGACGATCATTCGGTGAGCAAGACATCCAAGTATATCACAACACGACGTAAACACTGCTACGATCTTCGTCACTTGTTGTCCATATTAGATGGGCGTAGAAACCTACACTTATGAAGCTTATTCTGGCTCTACAGTGATCTAGCATGCTTGAAGTAGCTATGTTGGCAGCTTCGGACGAAACCGTACACATACGGTAGCAATTGCCTGATCGGAAGGTTCTTTCGTTTCCCCTCGTTATGCAATGCCCGACCGTGTCCCTTGCATCGCTTGCCATGAGTAGTCATCCCTCCCTTCCCTCGTAGTAATCCTTCCCTTCTTCCTTCTCCTCTTCTTCGTCGTCTTCTCTTGTCAGCTGTCTGTCTTCCATCCAACCTCTTCTTCTTCTTCCCCTTCGTAATCCGTCTCCCTCCATACTCAAACTTAGTTGACGTCGATTATAAAGAGGCACTGTATACGGGTCGACACTTGACAATGAGAGCCTCCTTATTGTTAGATGCACTACCATCATATCGGTGTCCATTTATCCATCTCCCCTTCTCTAAAGACATCCCTCCATCGATTGTCCTTCGTCTTCGTCCTCTTCCTTCCCCATTCCTCCCTCTTCCATGATTCACAGCATCAGATAAGCCTCTTCGAGACGAGTCGTACTCATAAAGACTGACAAGAGAGGAGACGAGGGGAGGCAGTGGAGAGAAGAGGAGGACAAGAGGGAAGGGGGCTGTTGCCTCTAAGACTCTTCCCCCTTCAGACTCACACTCCAGCACTACGATGTAATGCTCTCGGCCCTGCTTTACTTCGAGATGGGGACCAGGACGAGTCCTTCCTTAGACAGGGACATTACTGTAGTTAGCTGTCTGTCCAATACTATCTTTTAAGCATTGGTTAGACTGCATATAAGATGAGCTTGTTCAAAAGCTGTAGGAGCAAGTCCATGAATGTGTCCTCGTCGAACATGTTGTTGTTCTGCACGGCCTGACAGAGCAAGCTAAATGAAGGCAGTAAACAGCTAAACAAAATGGGCAAGCTGGCAATATGCCAAATTTTCAATTTCCTATAGCAGTATAGGCGTCGCTGCGTAGCAGCCCCTTTTAGCATACGCGTAGCAGCCCTTTTAAGCATTATTGATCAACTTTACGCTCCTTTTGGACTATCGCACCTCTTAATTTTGAATTTTTGCACGACTCCTGAGAAGATGATCTTTCAGTCTCGTTTTTATTACGATATTCAGTACAGTAAGACTTTGCCTATTTCTAACTGCTTGCTGTGCCAGGCTGTGGTTCTGGACTGTCCACAACAGTAGGACCAGCTCTTCACTAACGCACAGTCTCTCTAGGATCTGAGGTGCTCCTCGATTGAAGATTGAGAGGGGCGAGAGAAGAGGATCGCCGCGAGTCGAAAAGTAGGCCAACCGAGGAGAGTCATCTGACACACAGAGGAAGAGGAGGAGTAGAGGGGGACAGACAAGGGGAGGAGGAGGAAGGGAAGGGACCGAAACCAGAATCGAGCAGGGAAGAGGAGGGAGGATACTCTCACTACTACGGTTACCCCCTTCTATCTATTAGAGGGTGTGAGGGACCGATTGTGGGAAAGGCGAGGGGAGACAGGAAAGGGACAAGGAGGGCTTAGTTGACGACTACTTCCCTTATTGTACGGAATCATAAGGGAACAGAACACCTTAGAAGTTTACATGAATAGCGACGTGTTTGTTCACAAAATAGGCGATAATCAGGCCTGTATATTGAGGCAATTTGCCATTTTCGAGGCTGCAAAGCATAAGATTCGCAGGATTGGCTTGTTCGCTCAATGTTTGAATTGGAGCGCACAATTGACGGGAGTACTGTAGGCTGGCTTACAGTAAATAACGGGAAAAAACAGTTGCGACTTTAGGGAGGGCAGCGACTTTGACGAAATTCATTATTTCGCGATTAGAGTTGTTTCAGATAATAGGTGTGCTTACCCCATTTGCAAAAAGTTAAATAAAAGCCAAAAATAATGTAAAACCATGGCGCAATATCGCTAAAACAAATTCGGAATGCGGGGTCATAGCGGAAAAGAGGTCGGACGCTGGGTCAGATAGATGAATCAGTTTAATGCAAGTCAGAAACTCAAACTGTCGCCAAGATTACCGCTTGTCAACTGCTTTTTCCCTGCCATATTGAAGCAATACGCCTTTCTAAGAGAGAAACGGCTCAAATAAACCTCATAAAACACGCAACCAAAGGTGGTCAAGTTTGGGGCTCGGAATACGCCGTCTCGCAAGACCAAACCGTTGTGTGAAGCAACTAGAATACGTTGACAGTCATGTCTTACACAATGCGTGGCAAATATAGGCTTTTTGCGTAAGAAAAACGATCAGAATAGAGGAAAAAACAAATACGCAATTTGCAAATAACGGAAAACAGATGACAAGAGATGGTATCTGCGCCAAGTGAGCTTAGAAGTGTTCAGAAGTAGCTACGTTGCAAAAGTAATGCATAAATATCATAGAAATCAAGGCACAACGCGTTTTGGGACAACTTTTGTATACTATATCTTAGCATTTCAGCTGCATTGTCATGAGATCTATCGAATGATACTAGTTAGACATCGCCCATTTTGAATTTTGTGCACACCACATTTATAAAGCCATCGCTCTCTTCAAATTCCGCGTATATTCATATATATATATATATATATATATATATATATATATATATATATATATATATATATATATATATATATATTTATTTATTTATTTATTTATCCGTGATGGGGTGGGACACGGGGTGGGGAGAGGAGAGTTGGAATGAGTGGGAAATGGATCGCGAAATGCCATCTGTCTCACTACCATCAGTCTCTCAATAGAGCCTTAATACTGGCACCATACTCTCTAATATCAGTTGGCAAGTCGCCTTTTTTCAAAACCTTCAGTAGCTCTTTCGAGACTCGGCATGAAAAACCCTCGGCACGCACCCGGTTTGTTGCCCTCAAGGGATGGAGGCGAAGCTTAGCACCACGCGTGAATGAGGGAGCGATGTCAAAGAACAGGGGGAGCACGCGTGAAAAGCGACCTCCAAAATAAAGCATCAGTATACCTTCTTCAAATCACTCACTCTTCTTCTGTACTCTAGAGAATGCAAGTTAAGATACCTATTCCTCTCTACAGAGGATGGCTTTGTTTCATAGCTCCGAGTCATTAAGTTTTGCACTTTCTCAATTTTCTCCCGATCCCTCACATTGACAGGCCTTGCTACTGTAGAGCAAAACTCAAGCAAAGGTCTAATGTAGGTCTTGTAGGCAGTTACGTAGACACTCGTATTTTTAGTACTAAGTATACGACAAAGCAGATTGGTCTTCGTAATTGCCTTTTGGCAGATTAGCTCCGTATGCCTATCTAACTTCAAGTTGTTGTCAACCCAAATTCCCAGATCTCGCATTACCTCCACTTTGTCTATCTGTTTCCCATTCAAGACATAGTCATGGTCTCTATCATTCCTTCCTATGTGCAATACAGCACATTTCTCGCCCGCAATACTCAGCTGCCATTTTTCACTCCATTCAACTATCGCATCAACTGCATTCTGAATAT
>LS878563.1:8163-20146 GCA_900490955.1 Micoletzkya japonica | reverse complement strand
GATCAAGAAAGATATCGTACAGAACATCTGGATCATTGCTAGTCGAAAACAAAGCATTCCAGTCAAGAGAGGAAATCATGCGATTAACAGTGTCATAGTCAACCTTACGAAAGTTAAGCTGCTTGACATTAGTAGAGGGGGGAGGATGACAAGAGATGGAGAAATTAACAGTACAATGATCAAGGGATGGAAGAGGGGATGAACTACGCAGTTGCTTATAAGGTTAGTTACATTAGAAAAGACAAGATCGAGAATATTATGTTGACGTGTGGGCGATAATACAAGTTGAGTGAGTTGGGATGAGTAAACGAAATTTAGCAAAAGTGAAGAGTGGGGACAGGGATGAGTTAGCACAGGTGGGGAAGAGAACCAATCTACATTTGGAATGTTAAAGTCACCGACAATAATGAAGGGATGAGGATGATTGGACATAATGGAGAAGAGCTGGTCAAGGCAATCACTGAAGGAGGCGATGTTACAAGATGGGGA
This sequence comes from Micoletzkya japonica, assembly GCA_900490955.1. Taxonomy (NCBI): domain Eukaryota; kingdom Metazoa; phylum Nematoda; class Chromadorea; order Rhabditida; family Diplogasteridae; genus Micoletzkya; species Micoletzkya japonica. The sequence goes on along the minus strand of LS878563.1, from coordinate 19,657 downwards.
ACGATATATAACACCAAAACAAATAACTGAAGAGGATACGGTAATACGGCAACAGAGTAATTGACAGTAAGGTGAGAAGGAAGTGGATGAGATAAGAGATGAAGGATATGTAGAGGAGATTAGTAGGGCAGCACCGCCACCAGTAATGGAGTCAGTTCTATCACAACCATATACAGTGAATTTTTCAAAAGCAAGCATAGAGTCGAGTAAGTTAAATGAGTTGGCCTACGTTTCCGTGAGCGCTAAGAGAGAAAGCGAATTAGTGGAAATATGATACTCAAGGACATCTAGTTTATCTAAGACAGAACGAGTGTTAAGAAGAGAACAATTCAAGATATGTAGTGGCGGATTACATGAATCCTAAAGAGTGGGAGAGCCGGGAGCAGACTGGTAATGGTTTGGATTAGGCGAGAGAACAAGGAAAGGATTGTCGAGAGAAGGAACAGATTGAGATTGAACAGAAGAGGAAGACTGAGTGGAAGTACCATCCTTGAGGTCTCCCTTTGCCCCAGCACCATGCCACGTCTATGATAAAGACATCGACAACTAAAAAGTGTCTTCGACGCAGAAAGGTTAGGCATCATCATCATTATAACTCTACATGTTTCATGTCGTACTGCATCTTGAGAATGATCATCTTCCTCACGGAGTGAACGTTGTTTATAGCTAGCTACTAATAGTGATAATAAAGTCGGGTCTGGAGACAGAATCGGGATGATGATGTTCGTACTACTGTAAGATGTAGGATTCTCCGTCCTTTGAGGGAGATAAACCTTATCGGGGTTCCGAAAAGAAAGAAAATCCAGAAGGAGGGTAGTCCGAGATTTTCGTTAGAAATAAGTCTTCAAAACCTCATCATCCCGAGGCTCACCATTTGCGCAACTTCCGCCGGGTTGTGAATTCCATCTGACCGTAGGCAAATCAAACGATGAATCCAGCCGCATGTTTAATGTGGGAAATTATCTCGAGATTATTTCAAGACGGAGCTCGTCATTATGTGATAAGAAAAGCTGCAAATAATCTCGACCTATTTTTGAGTATCACCACCAGCAAACCTTTTTGTTGTGGCGTACCAATTCTACCGTTCTACCTGCCGCGCGATTAATCTCCCCCAAACGTAGGTCACCGACTTTCAAACAGAGGCATGTAGTTTAATTATTTCTGAAGATATCTAAATGAAATTTGCAGGAGCCGTGTAATTCATACTGAGCTAGCTCTCTGCAAAATTTGAAATTCATAGCTCTTTTTATTCTTGAGTTATTCATAGCTGTTTGAAAGTCGGTGACCGGTCGCCGAGTGGGATTAATCGCGCGGCTGGAAAATAGTCTTTGGATAGTCATACGGTAAGCGCGTCACAATTGAATTCAATGATAAGAAGATGCTTGCTTCTTTCGAACTCTGGCAGTACATGCCTTTCAGTAGGCTGCCTGCATAAATTACGAGGGTCGATGATTCGAGTTAAAGTTCAAACGAATGTCCTCACTAAAACCGTTCTAGATAGACAATCGAAAAGTTGGACGAAAAGCATGCCTGCCGGGGCTTATCAGTTTGAATTATGATCACGTGGGAATGTCTGCCTTCCATAGGCAAGCATGCTTTGATAGCGAAAGGTATGGGAGAGATGTATCTCATCTTGTGCGGTATGGGTTATATATTTACTTCTTAGCATATCATTTTGTATGTACTTCTGCCTAAGCTGTTTCTGACCCTTATTTTGGATGACTAATACAATTTGGAGTTTATCAAAGGACAGACCACGCCCTTATCAGTGAAAAGATAATGAAATGAAAAAAACTATTAAATAATTCTATTATTACAGCTCATGCTATTTTAATAATTTTTTTTTATAGTTATACCAACTATAATTGGTGGTTTTGGTAATTGAATACTACCTTTAATACTAGGTGCTCCGGATATAAGTTTTCCACGTTTAAATAATTTAAGATTTTGATTATTACCTAAGAGTTGATTTGGCTATTATCATAACTACAGATTGTAAGGGTGATCTGTGAGTGTATCATTGAAATGCACATTGTCCCGTTCAGATTGTTCACATTCCTTTCCTGCTTCGGATTAAATCTCCTGAATCGGAACCGATCCGTGTCCAGTTTCGTTCCGGAATGACCACTCCCTTTAGAGACCGAGAGAGGAATGAATGAGCGGAATAAAAGTGGACACGATTGAAAAAAATCGAAAAAAAACCGACCCCGCCTCGGCAAAGAGTGATGTTGCAATGGGGGAAGAAAATAAGCTGAAAAAAAACGGGGCGATTATTCGGTTCGCCGCACAGGCAGACCTATCGTGTCCGGAATGAAAGGAAAGAGTTTTTTTCCTGGACACGGTTGTGATTCAGGAGGTCTACTTCGGATCATTTTGGCACTTTGATGATAGCTCTCAATTCGTTATACAATTAATTTTTAGGAAAAGAGCGATTAAAGAGGTAAAAAGTTTGCAAACGAAATCTGTTCTAACGATCAGAACTCTTTTGATCTTATCAAAACCGTGTTAAACAGTTTCTGTATGTTGCATGCCTTCATGCAACGAAAATATAACACATGGAATAAGTTTTTCTCCTATGAAGCACTATAGTTGGGAAAAACGTTCCGTCGTGGTCTCGTTTAGTACATATTTTATCCAAAGTACATCAATATCAATACTATTATATAATTCGCTAAACGTGTGTGCACTTTACCAAAGAACACTCAAATAGGCGATTTTCAAATTTGCAAAACCTCTATACCGGCAACATAACCAGTGATACAGGGTTCGCCCATAAAGGAAACTGTCGCGACGCGGCCTATTCGCTCCTTTTTCATACTCCAAGCAAAACTCATCGTTCAGATCAATGTGATGTATTCACTTATTTAGCAGGGGGTACTGCATTCGGGTAGAGAGGGGAAGCTTTAGAGCAAGGCAAATGGTGGCGGGAATAGTTTCCACAACTGAAAGTTGAAGCAAAATAACTATCCAACTGCCTGTTCGAAAAAGGCAGTTAGATAGCGAAAAAGGCAGTTAGAACAGCTTTTAGAAGGGTTCAGAGTGCGTGGTAAATAGGTTACGATCTCATAGGAGAACTCAATAAACTCTTAAAATTTAGAGTAGATTGTTTGAACTTTTGAGAGAAAGGAGAAGAGTTTTAATTCGCTATTAGTCACATTCTGAACCGGGTGGAATGCTGTGGTCAGATATTTTTTAACGAAAACCGAACCGATATAAAGGAAGTGCAAAAGAATTGGGAAGGAGAGAACTGGCGCTTTTTCGTCAGTAATTATTTAGCATTTTTCAGGCAATATAAATGGGAAAGGAGAGGGAAGCTTCAAAAATGCTTTAAAATTCAGTGTAGATGAATTTCGCTATGCTAAAGAGTAAGTAGGCAGATAAGAAGTTCCAAAAGATTCCAAGAGTGTAGAGCAGTGAAATCAATTTTAGCAGAATTTTAAAATAAGTTATCTGATAAGATCAAAACATAAAAGAAAAAAAAGAAATTAGTTGGGGAAAAGAAAAAAAACAAAAACAAAAACATAAAATGAAACTAACAAACAAAAATGAAACTGAAACTGAAATGAAAATGAAAAATGAAACTAACTAACATAAATGAAAGGCATAACATTAGGGAACGGGAAACGGAAAAGGGTAGGAAAATTAAAAGAAAAGAAAAGAAATATCGAGAGTATGTTGATGTGAGATTGTGAAGGAGAGGGAAGGGATCACAACGTCAGTTTTTCAGTTTTTCTTGCGTTATAGCATTTTTTCGCTTTATTCAGTGCATAATACAGGGCTAGGCAGATAATACGCTTGGGATACGCCAGTCAGGCGAAGCGCCGCGAAGCGGCGCGTAGCCCGGTTGGTTATGACATATTTACAATAGGAAGATGATCCTCAATACCAGTCAAACGATTGCAACCAAGCTATAATGCACTACATCAAAGCGAATACTTATGACTCTTTGCTATGGACGGGGAAGTGGACCGATTTCACTGTTATAACAAGAAGAATAACAGCGATCAGCAGCATACCGCTAATCCTTCACTTGGCAAAGACGAACTGTCCCGTGGCCGAGTCGTATACCGTACCCGGAGGACACGCGAAGACCGCCCACGACCCGTTGACACACTCATCGTACTTCGTAGGGTCGGTGTCGGCCCGGAACTCGCCTGTGATGTTGTGAGAAATTTATGAGACTTCGGCATTGACATATAGGAAGACCGATCTAGAAATAGAATACGGTTCGGGCAATAAACCCTCTTCCTTTGTAAGAGAAATAGATAGGTATATTTGTCTTATGATAAGTGCTCGTATAACTATTACATAGCATAGCAGACAGGTATAATGACACTTTTTTCAACATGATCCCAGTTATTTATCCTATCTCACCACTAGTGCACGGTCCTGCCACGGCGGAGGATGATGTGGTGGACAGTGCTTTGACCGTCGATGCCTTTTGCGTGACTGTCGCCTGTAAACTCTTTTCCTTGTCTACCCCTTCACTCGGAATTCCTCTTATCCCTTCCTCGTACCTTCGTCGTTACTGAACGCGCCGTTGAGGCAGTTTTCTTCGTTGAAGTCACTCCAGCAGTGACAGCTTCAACAGAAGTGGAGCCGGTCAGCCCGTCCCTGAACGGTCACAGTAGCCACTATATCACAGTTCTCTAGGTAATCAGCTCTTCATTAGCATTCTCATCATTCTTATCTGTTCGCTGACTTCATCGCGTTCAGAATGGTGAAATTGGCGTCATCGTAGTCCACCGTCCATGAGAAGGCTCCTCCATAGCCCAGTTCCAATATCAGCTCCATCTGCGTACAGCCGTTCGATTTTGATCATTCCGACAACATCTCTTGGACATCATATAGTTAGTTAGAATAGTGTTGCTGGTCACTATTATCCTCGCTTTGTTACTGATACTAAGGCGGTCTGATTCATTTGAAGCCGACCTTCTTCGTCACGGACTGGGCGTTTTCGTAGCTGAAGCAGAGGCTTTCGCCGTCTTGCGTTGTCTTCAGATAGGGTCCATCGTCCGTGGTTATGACCGTTCCGCCGAGGGCAGCCAACTGAATCGACCGCATAGAAATGTATCTAGCTGTTTACTGATGCGCGAGTAGGCGCATAACAGTAAATAAGGCTACTCTATTTCTATGCATCAATAAATTATTATTATTATTATTATTATTATTATTATTATTATTATTATTATTATTATTATTATTATTATTATTACTCTTGTGGGTACCAACTCCTACCTCAAAGTAGCTGGCAATGCCCGAGCTTTGCGTGATGGTCTGCGGCGGAGAGGCGACTGTCGACGCAACGCCCGGCCTTAATTCCGAGGATCCGGATTACCGTGAGTCCTTAGTAGAACGGAGTAGATACAAGACCTCTCATAACTGTCTAACACATAAGTTGCCACTTATTATGGGAATTGCACAACTTTTCCAGTTTCGTTACTGCTCTGTCAGTTCAAATCTTTTTTCCCCTTACGCGCATTCGTCCGCCACCCATCCGTGCCCGTAGGCAGCAATGCCCATGAGCAGCTTGCCGGACGGTATTCCGTACGATTTCCACAGAGCCATCGCCGCCGCCTTAATAGAGTATAACGAAACAATGCAGATCATTCAGCACTAGTTGAGTGTTAACAATTCTCTAGACTTTTCCCAAAAGTCTTTCGTTCGTTGCCCTAGCCTTGGGCGGAACGGTCGTCACCACCATGCTTCTGACCGTATCGGAGTACGAGGAGGACTGTCCTATGGCGGTGTCCCACGTCCCGTAGAAGTCGTACGCCATAACCGTCAGGTAGTCGACGCTTCTGCAAGATTATCTCTCACTAAATAGAAAAATTTACTCCATCATCGCCTCATATATCTGTTAGGCCTAATATCCTATATATCCCGATCATGTCCTCTGTTAGGGGTCGTTTCCTATACCCTGTATCCTATACTCTATGAATCTCAATCTTCAGTGAAACGAATCGGTTACCCTGCCAGGGCTGTCGCGTTGTATCCGGCGTCGATGGTTGCACTACCCGCCGAGACTGCGGCCGTCAGCAGCTTGCCGGAACCAGCAGCCGCTCGCAAGTCCTGTTTTTTTAGGTATTTAGTGCATAATATCCAGGTTTTATGAAGACCTATGTTTTAACCACCACAGAAGGGGATGATCGTTTAGTCTTTAGATAACACTTAAATCTCAAGTGGAATCCACTTGATTCAAATTATATTACAATTAACTCATTCTTCGCTGCAATACATGTTACATGCAAGCTCTTCGCAACATATAACTCATAGAACAATGAGAGGGTGCGTCATCCATAAACTGAACGGCACCAAGCAATCTGTACAACGAAACGGCCGCTTATCAGCTTGAATTATTGCCGTTTAATGCTTCCTAATTTCGGACTCTCTTTTTGATAAAAAATGTGCTGTTTGTAGTGTGCAAAGTGACAGAGGAATATCACTGATAATGCGAAAAAACGATTGAGAGTGGGCAAAAGGGATCGTTAGATGCTTCTTCTTGCGGGGATGGTACCTGGAAGAGGGTCGCATAGTCGTCCTTGCTCGTCGCATCCGGATACTCCCAGTCGATGTCGATTCCGTCGAAGCCGTTGCTTAACGATAGTCTCATTCTATTTTCGGTACGGACCAGTTCGCCGTGGAAGGGCGAGATATTAGCAGTGACAAGCAACCAAGCACTATGAGGCTTACTCATTAGCGAGTTGCCAGGCCGATTGGACAAAGGCCGCACGCTTCGTCGGGTCGGAGGCCATTTGCTGCAATGTCGGGAATCAAGTCTGGGGTCACATACAGCCGCTCGGAATAGCATCATCTGTATACCGCATAGATGCCGGTCTGCGACTCGGTATAGCCTCCGAACGACAGAAGAGTCTTGAGACCCGGTTGCTGCTTCCGTAGGTGAACGTTCAGGTCCTGCATATTCCCGAGACTGATGTCCGACCAGGAATCGGTTAGCCTGAGAGAATAATTTTGGCTTGACATGTATATTTTCTACAACTCTTATCGCCATAACCTCGATGAGAACGATCAGTGAATGAATGAATAGGACTGACGCTGCCTGGAAGGTGGTGACGTTGACAGCCGCAAAGGCGTAGAAGATGTGTGTGCACAGTCCTACCGGGATCTTCGCGGAGGGGAACTGAAAGGGATGCTTGAGTTTGAGCGGAAACGATCCACCAGCTCTTATCCTATTTCGAACATCTTCCTCAATAGCATCTACTTCATGCTTGTGAGCTTACGGTATAAGGCTCCGGACGGTAAACTGCCCAGTTGGTGAAGTAGCATCCGTGGACGGGCGACGCTACGGCAGCAGACACTAAAACACACTTTGGAGCAGCAGACTCTACAGCCCTAACACTAGTATTTAGGAACCAATCAAAATTAGTTATATTCAAACTCTTTTTATTAAAGGAGCCGTACCACGAGTTTCTGGCCCTTTACGTCATTCAGTAGATCTAATCATCCTGATCGGGTATTCCGAGTTTTATGCGATTTCATACACTCTCCGCGGAGTAGTGAAGGTGCAAAGAGCAACGCGCATTTCACAAAATTGGATATATGAGCCGACTGAGAAGAGATACAGCTCTGATTTATTGACAAAATTATTTTTTACATTGTTCTGATCATTTTAGTAAAAAGAACGATCGGTAAAGATGGGCGGAAGGGCCTAAATTGATATATCAGGGTAACGCGGGAATTCAAAGCCTACCGTACTCGTGGACCGGCTCCTTTAAAGGAGCTTTAAACAGCAAAGAATAGCGAGACTCACTGACTGTACGTGTGTGCTGGTGATGCGTGTGTCTGTATGTTGGTGGTATCGCTGCGGCACTTTTATAGCCAATCGCCGCTTATCTCTGTCTGCACACCTGCCAAACCCATTCCGGAAGCGTGTTTCTGTTTCTGTCGCTATCGTGAGGCACTCGTCTTCCACCACTGTCCAGTCTTGTTCTAGTTTCATTCTCCAAAAGCATAATATCCTTAGATATTGTTAAAGTTCACATCTTATCGGTTGGTGAGTTGTGGGGATAGTGCCCTTAGGCCTCTTTAGCAGTGTGAGCACAGATCGCTAGCATCCTGTCAGACATGGTGACATGGACGGCCTGTGCAAGCAGTGCTGTCGTGAGTCTGGCAAGGGAACGAGGGACACCGGCAGAACGGGGGATCACGGGAACACGCTACCATCGAGCTATTTCTGAACCGGTAACATGACATCAATGACAAAACGCTACAGAGAACTACGTTCAAGCGTTGACACTACAGGTTTTTCAAACCCGTACATGCATGTGTTCATTTAATAGCTCAATTTATTGCATACCCATTCTCGTTTATGTATAATGTTCAGTAGTCTCATTCTTACGTCTGCTAAACGTACATCGCAAGTTTTTTGTAGTTTAGCGAATTTTTCACGCTTTGAAACGATACCATTTCATTCCGGGACAAAATATCAGGAACATGAAGGATTTTTCAATACATCCCATGGTTTCGTGCCTAGTAAGTATACTTTAGAATTTGATAAGAACACTTTGAAAGGTGCTGGAATCTGCGATAATCTGCGATCTTGGATAAACCTCTACTCGTTCTAAATTGGTTTTTTTTTCAAACTATTATATGTATATCATAATAAACATGCATAATCATAATAAACATGCATAATATATTTTCATTAAATAACCTAATTAGTAATAAGTGGCACTTGAGCATCGATGCATATCTTGTTTTGCAATTTCTAAAACTCATAGAAACGCCCACTGGAATATTTTATAGAAAGGTTTGGGGGGGTTTATATAAGAGGTATATGACTTCGGCTATAAAATGAAGCACTCTTGATTCAGGTATCATCCAATGTGATTCAGATGTCGTGGTCGGACGTCCCGATACCGCATTATTTTCTGATGGCCTGGGGCTGGACTTCACAAGTTCTCTACGTTACATGTATTATCATTATGTTGAGAAGTAATGAAATATAATCACTTCGGAGCTGCTTATTTTGATCTGATTTTTGCTCAGGTAACTATTAACAATATATTTTTGAAAAAAAATTGTTCAAACGTTTTAATATGAAACCCATTCGCAGTCTGTTCCTGAGATTCTTCTCTTTCTCCACATAGAAATAATTATGCGGCCTCAAAAAAAAAAAAGCTAGGCCTAATTCCATTCGCCATCAACAGATTGACAGCGTTTTACTTTCCCATCGCCTACACAAAGGTCTTTTTATTTATTAACAAAAAAAATTTCAAAGAGTTAAAAGTCTGAATGCATTCTTATTTCACGAATCATTTAAAGAAAAGTGGCTGTTGCTCAGATGTGGACCTGGCGGACTGTTTTGCTGTGTTCTTGTGCTCGTCCCTGTAGTCCTTCTAACTCCGTTCATCTACAGTCCGAACGCCAACGTTTCTCTCGTTTACAAAGACGACAACCGCGTTCTGGTCATGCTGGCCTCATCAACGTTGTCGGTGGTAAGGATAATTTCTTTTCTCAAGTTGGCGTGAAACAAACTACAACGTCATATTGCGACATCATATCGATGTGTAAACACATTTTTAAGCTGTCAAATTCCAGGTCAATACGTGGCAAGAAATTGGCTTCACCTTCCTCCCCTTTGCGATTTGTTCCGTCCTTTACCTTCTTACATATAGCGCGGCAAGGAGCTACTTTGTTAAATCTCACATAAATAATCGAATAAAAGTGAGGTTTATTCTGAACCAGAAACCGTTCAGCAAACAAAGATGAAGCGAAGCAAAAATTAAATTTTTTTCATCCAAACCAAAAAAACAATTTAGCCACGTGAGAGCGTCCATTTTGCTTTCTTCAATCACAAAACATATCTATAAAAGAAGAAAACGTATCTATAAAAGAAGTTTCAAGCTATTAAAAAATAAATACTAAACAGAATACTCAATGGACAGAGAAAAAATTCAGCATGATGAATTCAAGCTTCTCCTATGCTCGGCCCTGTCCTTTCTTTCGTTTGCTTTTGATCTCTATTCGAACTGCCTGCTTTTCTTGGGAACGGTAATTTCAGAAATTTTCAAAAAAAATGTAAAAAATGTCAAAACAGTTGAAAGATCTCACCACAGTCAGTGAAAATTCCTTCTTCATAGCTCCTGTTTTCATTCCAAACTTCAATGTCTCATATCAAAGGTATTTACTATTTGCAGATAAATAATGATGACTCCCTGCTAGTAGAATCGCTTAACACTTGGTAGGCTGTTGAACATTCTTATTAATAGTGCCTGCTTTGTAAATAACAAGTTATACTTTTACAGGTATTTCGCGAGTGAAATTTTATGTTGCGTGCAACCCTGGACTTTACTTGCAACGAATAGACTGTTAAGGAGGCATTTTGTCACTTGTATGAGGTATTTATTCAACAGTTTACATAAAACGAGAAGAATTAAAAAACAAGGTTCAGAAAATTTAATGTCAACAGAAAAAGGACAACAGAAGATCAACGATCATTTCAAATGAAGACAGTCAGAGTTGTTGCTGAAATCTAACCTTTCGAATATGGTCTTTATGTTTTTTTCTTCTCTTTTTTTATTGCTCATATCCTGAGTTTGACGATCGATCAGTGAGCGGATCAAAGTGCAAAAATGTCCGAAACAGGGAAGGACTGTGAAGATTCGCAGACAAAGAATGCACTTTGGTGACACGATCATCGATCATCTGTCGAGTTCTGTTCATACATAAACATCTGAATAAAACAAGTTGCAATCTTATCTACATAATTTTCACTTTTCGAAGAAAGAGTGAAGCGGCATGAAAAATGTACAGCCAAAATAGGAATAATTTTACTGACGGAACATTTTCTAATTTGACGTGAGAAGGCGAGGCAGAGTAGATAAATTGTATTAAATTAACCTCCAATCAAGACACCAGAGCGGAGTGGATTGAAGTCTATGCTATTGCGTTCGGAACTCCCTCTTCTTTTCTTACCCTCGCATCTGCCAGAGATTACCTCTCTTTGGATATATATAATTTAATGGATTGACTCGGGTACCCCGCCAATGGATTGACTCGGGTACCCCGATAATGGATTGACTCGGGTACCCCGCCAATGGATTGACTCGGGTACCCCGCCAATGGATTGGCTCTCGTCCGGGAAGAGAGGTGTGTCTGGATTTCGAATTGCGATTGGACGGGAGCGTGAGATGGGGGTGTGCGGCAGGGTGCATGCACAGCTCTGAAAATTTAAGAGTAACCATTCCATGCGTAATTATGGGCATACTGAGAGTTTTGGCGCAATCACACTCTTCAAAGCTGAGATCTGGAGAATCCATCTGGATGGATTATTCTTTAGAGCCGTTCAAACTGCATGCGGAGCTCTGAAAATTTAAGAGTAACCATTTTAAGCGAAATAATGGCCATTCTGAGAGTCTTGGTGCAATCGCACTCTTCCAAGCTGAGATCTGGAGAATTCATCTGGATGGATTATTCTTTAGAGCCATTCAAACTGCATGCACAGCTCTGAAAATTTAAGAGCTACCATTCT